>JABFOX010000512.1:0-16371 GCA_022817665.1 Axea sp. ZL-2020
ACCTCGAATACTTCGCCTGTTTACTTATATATATTTCCGTTGCTGCAAAGAGTTCACAGTTACACAGAAGAACAGTTCCGTTTGCTTCGCGTGTTGCCAATTTAACATAGTGATATCACATTTCAGCTTTACTCGGGAATACGGTAGTTCTAATTTTTCACCTTAAGAAACATGTAAAACTATCCTCTGTAGAGCTGTCAGCTTTTCGGTCAACATTTAATAAAAGACCAACAACGCGTGTGCTGCTTATTTTGCATGACGAATACAAAAATGGCACTTTATTATCCGAAGACTTTATGTACCCGTTGATCAAAAAATTCACGAAGAAACCAAGATACACACAAGCTGCAAAAATGTCATCATCTCTTAACATTTCAAAATAAAGTGGTTTTTAGTTCGAGTGGCTTTTTAAATCAAAAATTTTTTTTCTTTTTTTTAATTTCCTAAGCCGTGTTTGTTAAATGAGTTTCTACAATAAATTTTCAATTGTAAAAATATTAGATTTTATTACACTAACGTTTAAAATTGTAGCTTCTACTTTCATATGCTTTTCTGTTAATACAAATAGTTTTGTTTTTGATTCAGCTGCTCGATACTGTTATATCCCCGATGCAATATATTATTGAGCACAAAAATTGAGACTTTGTGTATAAGTGTATTATACTACGAGTAACAATAATACTTGTAAAAGTTTAATATCTTTATTTAAACCAGAACAAGAATCTCGCTTGTATCTTAAAGTGTTTAATGTAGAAGTCAATGTAATGGTTAATATTCTATTGGTTTAGTTGAGCGAAATGAAGGAGAAATTCCCGATTCCACGCGGCGTACATTGTTTCTCATTTGGAAACTCGAAATTAGAAACAATAGGTATGGATTCGACAATTCGTTGCGAATAATGTGAGGCTCCTGGCTTTAGCATTCATGAAATTTCATGGGATGCGTATTTATTATAATACACCCAAAAATTTAAATGCAATTTCTGCAAGTTCGTCAACAATAAGATGCTGATTGAGTGCAAAAATGGAAGTCATTGACTTAATCTACTTTACGTACGAAATTATGTACCCTTAGAGATTTTAGTGCAATATAAATGTTTATTAAACGTGTATCATTTATAGTTACAGTAACGAATATATGTATAAAACATTTTGTCTATATACAAATGTATAAAAATTATTAGAAAACAATTTGTACGTGCAACCATTTTAAAATTAAATAACTTGATAGTATTACAGCATATACGAAATGCAATACAATTTCATCATTATTGTTTTTATAAAATATGTTGACATTGCACAAACGCGGTATAATATATACAATTGTTATTAACTAATTCGTATTTGTAATGTGTATTCTTCTTTTATAGGGCATGAATATTAATTACGAATAAAATATATGTTACATGTTAGTCATGCAACTGAAATATAACTTTGAATATTACACATTCATAATTCAACTTTATTGGCGATAAAGTTTAAATGATCGTTGCTGTAACTATAAATTTATTAAAATAATTAAATATTCACAAAATCTATACTACCTTTCTACGTGTATATACGTGTATATATATTTATATATACATTTTATGAGATTATATAATTTCTCGACTTTCAAAAAAATCCATATTTCGTACAAAGATTATTTATTATATAATGAAAAAAAATTTATGATGTAATAAAATAGCGAAAACTTTTTCATTTGATAAAAGTAAAGCATTTCAGTATTAAAATTCTGGTGCAAAAACTTATAATAATAAAATAATTTTTCTAATAATTTTTAGTTCAGAAAATTTTAGTGATTATCTGATAGCACATATTTTATTTAACATGTCTTTTTGTTATCATAATTATGTTATAAATATTTAACGTAACATAATATTTATAAATACATGAAAATACATTAATACGATAATTTTCTCAATGAAACTATATTTTTAAATATTTTTACATAAATAATTTTAATATAATTAGCGCGTGATTTTATACTTCTTCGAATTTTTTTAATGAACTTTTTCACGTCGAGAACGTATATAATTTCTTGAGCAATTATGCTGTACAAATTTTAGTAAAATGTTTAATGATTTATTTTATTTTCATATATTTAATCCTTACAGAAATGTTTGTTATTGTTTGATTATTTATATTTTATGAAAATTCGTTATTATTTATTGGTTATTTTGTAATTAATTATATATGTACAGTTTATATAACATTATAACGACTAAAATAATTTCGATCGATAAAAAGTGCGAAAAAAGTCGTTTCACTACGAAAGAAAATGAACCATTCAATTTTGTGAATGACTAAATTTAGGTAAATATAATTTTTTTTAGGTAAATTTAATTTTTATACATAATTCTTTGATATAATGCTTACGGTTAAACTAATGATACCTTTTATTGTCAGGCAAGAATTTATTAAAGCAATCGATCAATGTAAAGCCATACGAATAGTTCACAATGCTTCGTTCAGTTCTAAATAATCAATGCGTACATCAATAAATGTGTAACGATACAAAACAACGTTGATTAAAATATATAGAAGTTAAATAAACTTACTTTTAATGTTCTTGCGTCATTTGTTTTATGATTATAAGCGTAATTATATCGATTGAATTTGTGTACAAATTGAATTAAATGCAAATACAGATAACAAACATATCATAACAAACAATGATTTGCAAAAATCCATGAACGTGTGATCTTCAAATATTAGCAAAACCATTTCTCAATCCTGAAAATTAACATTGCAATTTGTCACACAACAATCAACAACGATACAGAATTAAAGAACTAAATACTGCGCGTTGTTACCGTCAAACACCGTCACTTGAAACATTTGATTTTCATTTCTTTTTATTTCGGTGTGTACTTCCTTTTCATTTCACTCTTTTTGAGTACTAAAATTAGTTTCATACTACGTAATGAAAGGAAGTTCATTTTTTCTGTTTATCGACAATGTACGGTTATGCACGACACTAAAAGTATTGACGTTATGGAGGAGCAAAACTTATCAAACACTTGATTAATCTACATCATCAAAATAAATAACAAAGCAAATTTTGGATTTTTAGCAATATTAACGTTTATTTTATTTTATTATAACTATTTTTAAAGAAAGTTTTCAACAATAATTCTATTTGAAAAATTTATTAATATTGGATTGCCTTGGTGTTTCGACACATTTCTAATATTTCTATTACAAATTACGAAACGTGGTATTCTTTTATCAAAGATACTTTCAAAAGTTTCGAATAATAATACAAATTTGCTAAACGCGGAAATTTTTATAAGACAAAATCACGGCATCAAGATCGTTAAATCATCAATATGGAAATTAAACTACACTTTTTACTAAAATCATACGAAATACCCAGTAATAATTTATTAATTGTACACTCCCCTCTCTGCAGTTATGTAGCACGATGGGGATCGTTGAGCTAACAATGCACACTTTTACTGAATTCTCGACGGTGTTGTTTCTGTTATATAGAAAATAAGCTGAAATATGCCTCATGCCTGCGTCTATACTAAATGCTAGATGGTTAAGGTTGTTAGTTTGGAAAATAAAGATGCTTGTGATTGGGTGATATGCTGGCTCGATCACTGCCCCTTAAACGCTATATCCTACTTTTGCCTACAATTTGCGAAAAAGTATACAAAACCTTCCAAGACAAAAGGGATCCGCGTCATGAAACAGGCATGAATCCATACTTACCATCTTGATGTCACTAATTGTCGCAATGCTTCGCACAAACAGGTTAACCTGGACAATGGCCGGCCCATCTAAGGGCAAAAACAACACAACCCTTCTTTACTAACAGTTATCTTTCAAGATACAGTTTGTACGAATATTTTTGCAAATCATTTATTTAATATTTTGGGACACATTTAGGTCAATTATGGCGATTTTAATAGCAATGTCATTTTCGAGCCGTTTGTCACGCAACAATCAATTTCGAATTAACTCGCAAACATTGAATTTTATTTTATTTTTGCAGTATAGATCTGTATTTTCGAATACGTATGTTGCATTTAATGTCATTCGCTTTTTCATTTTACATAAATTTTCATCCAAATTACATATTTTTCAGTTTATAGTTGACCACCTTGATTCAACTGACACAATTTTGCGTTGCACGGTGGTGAGAAAAATGTATTAATTTACATGCATTTTTAATAAAGCAATTATAACGAGCGATTGATCCAAAATTTGTAGTCGTAAGTTCAAATTGGCGTTCTTCAAACAAAGCTACATTCGACTTTGCTGATCGGTTTAAAAACGTTGAAATTAATTGTCAACTTACAAACAGCTGTGACATATAATTTGTATGCAATGCAAATGCCGTTTTTGTTCGAGAATTAACTTGATTTTTATTTGGAAACAGAACAGTTAAGAAAATTGAACACTGCTTTTACAATAAGTTTTTTTTTTAGGATTAAATGTTGCTGTAAAATAATTAATACGGGTGCGCATGTTTACGAGACGTGATTGTGCTGACTTAGTCGTGTTATTTATGACCTGAAATAAAGTTTATAAAAATATACCAGAGTTCAGATTATTTGTTTTGTATTTTACGTTTGCTTTCCGAGATCTGTAAAAAAGTATGAACTGATAACTTATTGTATGCTTATCTATATGAAAAATTAGCCGCTGGGAACAAAAATGCGTGTTTTTTATTTATGAAACGCGAAAACGTATAACCCAGGGGTACACGCACAACGAATTCCATTGACGAATTTAATGCATTTATGTAATTGTGATGAATAAAATGTCTATCAAACATGCCGCTTCAATAATCGGATCGCCAGTTAATTGAATTGGGCTGATTAAATCAACAACGCATTGCGATGCTTTGAATTAATGATCATTACGTTGATACATGCTACGGGAGAATTTGAAAATTGTGAAGTACGCGGAACAACTATATTTATCAAGCTCAACGTGTGTAGAATAAAATGGGTTAGTGTAGACAGCAAACACACCTTTTTACTTAAAGATCTCAATTAGAAAATCTTTTTATTGATATTAATAGAGTATTCGCATTAACTTTATCACATTATTTTTAAACTGTACACAGAACTTAAGACCAAATTTAGTTAAAATTTTGAGTAGGATTTTGATTAAATACATAAGATTTCAATCAAATTTGATTGGAATTTAATAATTTTTTTATTAATACATGGTTGGATTAAAGGTGCATCGCGTTTCAGGATTAATTATTAAATGGATTATTCTGATGCTAATGTTCAATAAACTTAATCATGGCTTGAATAATTTAGTTTAATTATAAGCGATTCTGTTTATGTTCCATCTAAAATAAAGTGATTATGTCTAAAGGATTGCAATCCTGATTAGTACACTATTTATAAATTTGATTTGAATTATCGTAATTAGATTTAAATTTAAATCAATCTAAACGTGTTGACTAAAACCAAGGAAGTATTTGTCGGTCGTGAAAAGTTTTACGTAGTAAAGGAAATATTATACGTGAGTTATTTGAAATTATGTTTAATAATAAAAACAACTGAATTTTGACACTTAATTTTACTTTGCTTATAATTAATAAAAATCCGCGGTAATGTATAATTAGTAATGATAATTAATGATATTCAAAACGCATAGGAAGAAACTGACACAAGAGTGTATAAATTATGGAAAGCTAACGTAAAAAAAAACTCCATCGTACATATTTTGTACGAGGTAAAGACAGGTACATCGACTAATTAATAGTAAAACAAGAGCATCTCAAATTAGTTGCTCACGAAATATATATTTGCATTTCTCGAAGGAGCATTCTGAATTCGTTCAAAGGTAAAGAACTTATTTGCGGTAATGAATTCGTAACCGAATACTTTTTGTCTCATGAATCTATTTATCATGAAGGCAAAAGCGAAAGTTGAACGTTGAAATCCGAATAATTTTTTATTTATCATAATTCATTCTCATTTGGAGTACAACTGCATAATACCTTGTACATTTCAAATGCCAATCGGGAAATAACTGCATTCATTGCAAAATGATTTAGTTCTTCTGATGAAATGCATTATTTGTTAATTAAATAGTTTTAGTATTTAAGTAAATTGATTGCATCTAAACTGAACAAGTTTTACGTCTCATTATTTTCTCTTGAAAAATGTTGATTTAACAAAATTGCACTTTTTGACTTCGTCGATATTTTTTTATGTATTTCTTCGATTTATTTAAATTAATTAAAAGTCAGTTCATCCAGTTAACTCACACAATACATATATTAAAAAGTAGTAACTTAAAATACATCAATATTTCATAAAATTTTACTTTTTCGTTCACATGCAGTAAAAAGAAAAAAATGATTCAAAACATTGATTCAACTTCGCATTTATACATACTAATATTAGACTTGATTAAAAAATAAATATATGTGATATAAAAAATAATAGATACATCATATGATTTTTAGTTCGATATTATATTATTATAAATTAAATCGAATTGAAACAAGGTAAACGATATTATTGGAAACAAATACTCATGTGAGAATTTCTGTGGTTTGTCAGTCATTACAATCAACTCAGTATTGACGCAATATTGATTACTGGTACTTGCAGAAGATTAAAATAAAACACTAATACACCTTGGATCAGTACTAGAGCACAACTGGTACAACGATATTTGTTTCTTTAATTTTCGATACATAATCCATTAACAATTTATGCATGATTCGTATATGTATTTTATATACTTTCATACATCACGTATGTACTTCGTTATAATTTATTTATGACCATCTGTGATTTAAATACAAAACATGTATAAATTATATAGTATGTATAAACTATGTATGCTGTATGTACAAGTAGAATATGAATCGGGCATAATTATTTATGTATTATCATCATAAAACATCAGTATTATACACGTATGTTTGATATATAAGGCACATATGATTCTTGAAAGTGTATGTATGCAACAGCTATGAACTGTTCATAATTAATTTAACTTAATTTTAATGTTCTTCACATGTTATGCTTAGAACAAGGAATTGAAATACTATTATTACCATAACTTTATTAAAATAATGAACTTATTGTACCAGTGACAGTACTAACATAAGGTGGATTAACGTTTTATTTCGACTTTTTATAAACCGTGAGCAAAAGCTTCTCAATTTGTACCAGTGATAGCCCCAATTCTTATCTTCTAAATAGGAAAGATTTTGTATGCTAAAGAATAAAAAATTGTTATAATATGAGTTAATGCTCTGCAATTGTCTTTTAAAAGGAAAGAAAAAAATGTCAAACTATAATGCATCGATGAATTATTAATTTGTAAGCATTTAGGAATTAAACGCAAAAAATTTAAATTTAACAATGATTATTTTCAATTACTATGGCATGTGATTCAAATTATACGTGCTTTCCTTTTTGATAAATTATTTATAACACGTTGTATAAACCACAAAAATAAAATATTCAAAATAAAAGAATTTTTCCAATTTTCTGTGTAATTTGTATGAGCATTGTTAAAATAATATTTAAAATTAAAAAAGAGCATCATAAACTTGTTCGTATAATCAGCGTTAACTTACACATCAATCATTGTATCGGATTATAATTAACAAAATGATTTTAACGAGAATATTTCATTGTTTAATTAACATAACAAAATCGTTTTCCTGTACTTTTTAAACCGTCAATTCTTATATTTCTTTCGCATCCGTTATTATTTTTTCATCGTGAATAAACATCGATAGAAAGGGGGAGGAGCGGAGACGTGGGATCCGTTTCGTATTGAGAAAAGCACGATAGTCGGCAGAAAGTTCCTTAATGGGCCGCGGTTGAACGACGTCTTTTGAAAGACTCGAGCTACGGAAATGACGTTTTTCTTTAATTCGTGAAATATTCTAGTTTAGAAAGAAACGCAATGACAGCATCATCAAAGTTCCGTTTTCTGGACCGTATTTATTGTTCCGGATTTTGACCCGTCTCGAATATATCTTCTTCGAGTTATTTAATTACTTTTCTTTTTGTTTACACCTTTCTAATTATCTATTTTTTGTTTAGAACTCCTCATACGTTCCACTTAAACTATTTACAGGTCAACAGACATGAAATGTTTACTCGAAAAGAAAGTGTCCGAAATATCCATCTTGGCATAAGTCTTTTTCCTTTTCCCGTTCCATTTGAAACAGCAAAATCGTCACAGAAATGTCAAATTCGAAATAGATAGAAATGATTTTTTGGACGTAACTATTTTATAAGAGATCGCGTAACATATTGGTAAAAGCAGAAAAATTCAATTCCAAAACATATGTATGATTTTGAATGTTACAAATTCTCTTATTTAATGCTACAACATTTATAATAAAAATTACAAATTGTGTAAAGTTACTTTTCAGTTGAAAATATTTTACAATTTATAGTGTTTATAAGTATAAATTATTAGAGCAATTTACAGAGTGTCATTTCAATTGACAAAAAAATAAGAATTTATGTGCATATATATGAAAATCAATGACAGACAGTTTCCTTGTTAAAAGAAGAAAAGCTGTTTCTTTTGCCTGGCTCGCGCTATCTTATATCTCTCGAGCCCGATAGTTTCATATTGTTCACAATTTTCCAGTGTCAGAAAAGTAAAACCCAGAACTGGTAATGTGTTACGTATTTTCTTACACGTTCACGCCAATCAATATTTTCCATAGGTCAAAATCGTACCTTCGGTTAGCGTGCAGTCATGCTTTAATAGGCAATGAATGTTCAACGTGTAAAATTAAGCGTTCGCAAAGTTAAAAAGCTCGTAATTTTTCACGTCGAGTCGTTTTTCGAAAACGAATGAATACAAGAAGCGTACATGAAACTGGACGAAAAGCATTAGTACCACAAATAACACCGAACGACAGTTTATTTTATTTCACCTGTGCGTTTATACTTTTTCACAGAACATTATTCCAAACACGCCGCATTAGCATTATTTCTTACCACAAATGTATTGCGAGGAATATACATTATTAATAACATTTCCTTTCGCGAAACGTTTCTTTTGAAATATTTGCAGAGTATGTACCGAGAAGTAAAAATGCATCAAAGTAAGGTACAAAGTAAAAGTGCAAACTCAAATATGCTGAATAAACGAATCAATGTTTTTAAAAAAATAAGTCGGCGTAGGAGTAGGGTAAAAAGTCCACGTGTGTAGGGCGCGATAACACAAACGCCGTTTTATTGGCACCAATAATCTTATCATTTGTCCTAATAATGCGGGATATGGAAAAAATGCACGAGCCAGAAGTAGCGGACAAAGGGCATGAACAAAAATGCAATATGTGCGACGTTTCTTGGTCACAAAACCCACATAGATATCGCGAGGAAAAAATCTTTGTTCAGAATATGAAAAGAAGTTAAGGTTAACACGGAATTCACAATTTTAATTTCATTCGCATGTTTGAACCTTTCAGCGGTTCGATAGAAATACATATCGCGGTGACTGGTCAAAATTAATTTCATTCGTTAATGTTTACACAAAAATAAATATTTGTGTGTATAAACATTTTGTATATGTACTGAGAAAAATGAACTATTAAATTCATAAACTAGAATTACTAGAATAATAATTATCATTTTAATCATCTATTTCTCTCAGTTCACAATCTTATATGCTAATATACGTAATATAAATGTGATAATATATGCTGTACACCATAATATTATACGAACACATATTAAGTGTACTGCATACATTAGAAAAATATACTTTTATTGCAAAATTATTCGAACGTTTGTACACTTTTTTTCATTTAATTATAAAAGTTTATCCTGAATGACTACATAAAAATGTAGTTCCTGAATTGAAACATATCGTCTCGAATTTACATGAAATAAAACATCAAAAACTGTAAAGAGGAATCCAGGGAAGTAAAAATGAAAAATGTTCGAAAAAAAAGCTGGAAAAAGAAAATAAAGTGGAGAATCGGAGGGACAGAAGTCGGCAGTTCAAGAGCATTTCTTACATAATATTCTTGGTAATAATCGTTGCATGCTCAGCGTATCCCGACACAACATTTGCATAATTCTTGATGTCAGTTTCCCCGGCAGCAAGCTTTGCATACTCAGCATATCCTGTGGTCTAACGCAGTTGCACAGCCTGCATACTCTTAGATCAGCATTCCGAATAGTCGCTGCCTTGACCCGACAAGACGAACGTACCATAACCGGTCCCAGAATCACGTTCACGTATTCAAATTCGAATTAGGACCAACGCAATTTACACGCCAGATTCGGGATTATCAGTTGAGTGTTGTTTAATTGCCGGACGAACTTTAACGAGCAACATTGTACTCATTACTAAATCATTTCAAGTAAATAACAAGCTCATGATAATTTACTTAATTGCTTTTATATAAATGTTTGTTTTACAATTTTAATTCCAAAATTTATCAATATGACTAATATTAGAAAGAAGTATAATTTCACATTTTCAGAATTACTTTCTTTTGTCACAGTTTTCTGCAAATTAATAATTAAAAGGTTTGTTTGTTACGTTTGTTCTCCACAAATTAATTTAAAAATGCATTAAATTGTTTTTAATCTTTAATTTTTTGTACGATAATCTTCAAAAATGTCAATGATACGGAAATGTTTTCCGTAAAATAATATTTATAATTTCTAAGAATTTCTTTCATGCAAAAGAATTAACGTCATGAATTTATATAATTAAGTTAATTAATTTAAAAAATGCTTCAAAAAGTAAAATAAAATAGATATGCGCCAAATTACTTTCAAATGGTTGAAAACTGGCTTGGGCTATATCAATCAATCAAAACTTGTACAAAAGATTGATTTGCATATTAAAACAAAACTGAATTTGGTTGTGGAAATGATCATAGTTAGATACAAAGGGAAAGTGGAAAAATGAACTGTATTATATATAAATACATATTAAAATATTCGTTACATTCGACCTTTAATATGTCAATTATTTAACCCATAAAATACTATATTATTTAATATATATAAATAAAGATTATCTTAAAATTTGTGAAATTTTTGACGAGCAATATAACATTTTAATTTGCTATTTATCAATATTATAAAATTAATTTTACAAATTGTGTTTTAAGAATTACAAATTTTCTTGATACCAAACGAATATTAAATTATTAATTAAAGTGACTTATTTGTTTATTCAGCTACTTCAACTTTAATGCATTCAATTAATTTTAAATATTAAGTAATTATTTTACCGACGTTATTGATTTCATGAACGCTTCTTGCTATGTTTAATTATATGATTTTCTTTTATTTTATCTAAAGAATCTTAAAAATCTTAGAAAATCTAATTTGTTATCTATAGAAAATAATTAACCCAAATTTTACGCACGTATTCACTTCATAATTAATAAGCATTATATTATAAAATTTATATATATTTAAAATATTTAAATTTTAATGAATGTTAATGTACGTATAATTAATAAATATTACATTATTTGGAAATAATAAAAATAAAAAATTATATATATACGCTATTTTATTATAAATTATAGTAAAAATAATCATTGTAATGATACCAATTACTATTATTATTAACGAAATATTATATTACACTAATTGTAACCTTTTTAATTACACTGGTCCCAAATATCGAAATAGTTGTCAAATCATTTATTTCCAATTATATATATTAGTTCAATTACAACTTTAGTTATTTGAACTCATTAAAGTAAACTACTCTAAAACTTTTTTTTTTAAGTTTTATATGTGCCATTAAAAAATAAACCTCATAATATTCAGATGTGAAAATGTTCAAGAAACTTTTTACTACATTATTTTTCAGGTTGTCCACCTTCACTTTAAAATACATCGTTGGCAGAAAGTTTTTGTACGCGTAAAAATCTGCAATTCATGAAACGCGATAAGTTAAAAAATGATTTGATAATCGCTAACTTTGATAATTATATTTTCTTTTGCATTGATTAACTTAATTACATTATTTATTATAATATATATTGAATTAATGTCATTTTTCGATGTTAACATTTATTTAAAAGTTCTTAAAATCGTATTTGTTAGTTAAACGATTTTTGAAATGAACCAGATTTTCACGTAAATTAAAATTACAAGATTTTTTAACGTATTTTCTAACTTTACATAATTTTAGCAAATTTAGTTTAAAAGCAATTTCTGTTTAATTTTCTATACCTGTATTTGTATAAAAAAACTACAAGTTAAGTTGAAAAAGTGAGTACAATCAATTTCTTTTAATTTAAGGTAAAAGTTTATTTTAACATTAATTACTTTTATTTATATATTTTTTATCTTTGACAAAACTGCATGCAACAAGGCAAAATTGTTCTAGAGATAAAATTACCGAATAAATAATAAAAATGAAAAATCAGATTTTTAATAAATATCATCGTAAATAAAAAAATATTTATATAACTCTTACCATGTGGTACATGAAATTTGTTTTAAACTAGTTTTAAATTTATATGATACAAATATTTCCGTTTTCAAATCTGAGTTTACAATAAATTATTATTAAACATTACGAAGCATAACTGATGAACGCAATCCTGAAACGTGTAGAAAATTGTTTTGCCTTTGAACTCTTGATTTCTAGCTTATAATTGAGATTCCTAACACAACTAATCCGAAATCACGATTCCGAAATAAGCTTATCATGCCGATCTTGGAAGATGTCTGAACGTGATTGCGCAATCGTCACTATCCGAATGCCGATTCTCAGAACGGTCTAGGATCGATATGGGTCCGACACAACGAAATAATGGCGGGCTTAAAAGTGTAATCGCCATCAGAAAAGGTCTCGAGTGGAAAGGCTCCGTGATTACATTGATACAATGATAAGGCAAGTTGGCCGGGCCGAGGCTTCTTCCCTCGAGCTTTGACCGTGCAATTTTCTGTAAGAGTGTTTGACGTTCTTTTTGCCTAAGCTCTTATCTAGGCTGGTTAGCTGCGAATATCGCCGAGGCTAAGTGGCCGTCTCACGTTCTTTTTTCTCTTCTTTCTTTTTTCTTCTTCCTCCCCCACTCAGTTTCTTGTCATTTTTAATTTCAACATTACAGAAAAGGAAAACACTGTCAATGTTGACACGAAATTCCCCTCTTGAAATCTTAATCCACTCTGAGGATTACTTTTCTTTATTACATTGTCCCTGGCTTTGCGTACCCAATTAATCCCAACTTTAAGCATCCGGGCTCATTTACACGCGTACTCCGCTGGGATTATTTACTGACAATTTTAGACCGTGATGAAACCAGGCGGGATTTGATGCACATTTTTGTTCATCGGTAAGAATCCTGCTAAATTAGATTGTCCCGTGTCAGATTATGGACAAAGCGTCGCAAATTGATGTTTTTAATAGCGTTTTAAAAGCGTTTTATTTTAATGGTTTCGAAAATAAAATTAAATCTTTTGTTTTATGAAATAATTTTTATAATTATGTATTTTTTACAAATACCAATTGCTACTAATAGATTTTACGGTACCGATTTAACATTTATGGTAAAAATATGTTATACAATTAATGCGTATATTGTTCACGATATTTTAAAGTAACGACATTTCTTAATCAAGAAAAAACGAGAGTTTCAACTCGAGTTCTTGATGTCTCTAATCAAAAATTACATTAAACAAGATGTGAACAGAAATGCGATTAGAGATTTTATCCAAGATTTCAATTTAAATTGATACAAGTTTTTCTGTCAGAATTTCTTCTCGCGTATTATTCAATTTTAGTTATAAAAAACTGTATTATTCTAAAAAATTTTGAGTAAAACAGTAATATATTTTTTCATTCAAATGATATATTATTTTTATTTAACGAGTACCGTATTATTTTTTAGACACAAAAATGTAGTGCATTTATTAAACTGTGATATTCTAATAAAGATTAAACAACGTAAATAAATTTCACAGTAGAATTAAAAATAGAAAGTATTGGTATATAGAAATGCAATTTTAAAAGTAGAATTAATTTTTTGTAGAAAGAAAAACATTTTATTTAAACATTTGCGTTGAATATGTTCAAATCTTACAAGTGCAATGAATGACGTCAAGTATAAAACTTATTACACGAAATTATTTATAATATATTTCATATAATGTTTATTTGTTACGCACAACTTCGTGATTGTAATAAAATATAAAATTTGCAATAAAAATCGTAAATATTATTATTGGTCTTGTAAAAGCCACAGATTTCAAACACAGAATGTGCACAATCACAGAAAAATGTCGAAAAAATTGACATTAGTACAATAAAAATTGAAGTCAAACATTTGTCCTATGTGGATAAATAACCAAGAAATAATCTTTGCCGGCATAAATAGTATAAAGACAAGCGCGAGAATCGCTAGCAAATAAAAATCGTAAAGGCGTTGTTTGTCCTGCGAATTCGCAATTTTTCCCTGGCTATGTAAATAGCCATATCGATGCTAATGTATTCTGTATTGTTCGCAAAAATTGATTGTTTGAATTATGCATAAAGAGGCACACGTTATGGATAAATGTGACAAACGAGTTTGATTCTGGTTTATGTTCCATTGCCGGAGTTCTTCAATATATGCCACAATTAAAAACTTTCCTTACACCATCGTGTTCCGAATTACCAGTTCAGTATAGTTTGATCGAATTTCAGTACATATGCAATTGCACAGTTTATTGCATTTTTATTATATCAAAATATCTAACTGTAGTAAAAATTTGTAGTCGAAATGATTTGATTTTGACAAATCTTAATACAAGTGATTCAAATTACGTGAGCATCCGTTCTAAAATACAATTCAAACAATTATTTAAATAATGCTATTTTGAAAAAATAATTTCAAATATTTATTACGGTTCTTTATTCATTTAAACACTTTATTTTGTCAATACTTCTTTTATTTTTGATAACACATTGTTATTGCATTTCAATGGACTTTGAAAATAAAAACAGTGAAGTTATAAAAGTACGGGGGAAGGAGGGGTATTAAATCTGTCAACGCTGGATACGAAATTATGGCACGTTCGATGGAATCATTCGAACAAAATCACAGTTTTATCGCTTCTTTCTATTATCGTTAAACAAAAAAGACATTTTATCGCTCTCCAGGCGGTTTCCTAGCATTCAACCGCTAATGTCGTAAAATCGGTAATAGCTGAATCAATAGAAATTTTAATTTGCATATTTCAAATGAGCAAAATTTCCCATTTATTTGTTTTCTTTGGTATGATTATTTTAGACAAAATCTGAAGTGTTCATAAAATGTATATTCTGAAAATAATTTTAAAAGCGTACTTGCTTACATTTCTTTAATATAAATAAAATAAAAACTTGGGAATTTTCGTAAGGAATTAATGTTACTTAAACGATTTCAAGAATTTTTCAATTATAAAATATTCGTGAAAATGTGTCTTGCTTTTTTTTTATTAAATTCTGTGTAACTTCAAGAAATGCAAAATAATTTTCTGCATATATTTCCGTCATATCAGAAGAATTATTAACATAGTTTTAATCTTCTTAAAAATTTGCTAAAGTTATTTACTTGTGAGTAAATAATTGAATCAATCTTTATCAATTTCTTCATATTTTAACTTCATAATAAATAAAATTAATTTTTTCGCGGATATAAATGCATTGAATAAATTAAAAGAAATAATACATTTAACAATATTAAAACGTATTAATATTTAATACACAAAGTAGATAGTTGGAGTTTTCAACTCATTGTAATTAATATTTTTATAATTACATTTTAATAATCTTTTTTATTAAATATAAATTAATTTTGCATTTCCAATTCCAATTACAAATATCATTAATGAATTTCATAATTCATTAATGCTATTTAATTACATTTTTAATTAAATGATAATTAATTAAATTTTTTATTGATGAAATAAATTAGTTGTACTTTCCACAAAATTACATGGCATTATACGAAATAATTCAAAACTCATTTTAATCAATACAAACTTTTAACAAAATTATATCAACAAAAAAGTTATTTGTGCTAAATACTCATACATGTTATTTAATAAAAAATGTATAATTGTGTATTACGTTCAAAGCGAATTAAAAAAAGGTATAAAGTAATATTTAATTATTAATATAAGACACAAATATGTTGCATACTAAAAAATATTATGAATAATTATCAAATGATTCATACAAGTATTTTATGAACTAATTTGTATTATAAATAATTTGTGTATACAGTTCAATTTTACGTGTATAATGACTATTACTTACACCATTTTTATTTATATTGTATAAATTCCGTTACAGCACAATAAAAAACATTTATAAATATAAAGTAAATAGAAATAAATCTAACAAAGGAGCGTAAAATATAAAATCACTTCAAAGAAGCCAAACATGTTTTACATTA
>JABFOX010000513.1:0-16371 GCA_022817665.1 Axea sp. ZL-2020
ATTAAAAGTTGTTTTGTTAATGATATAATAAAAAAGATATAAAAATATGTAGTAAGATATGCAAGATGTAATATAAGTGAAATGTAAAAAAATTAAAGAGTATGACGGATCAAAAAAGAAAAACTGAAATGGATTTATTAAGAATTTTATTTCCGTTTTTTTTTTTTTTTTTTTTATGAAACGAAGTGCTTCATAAATTTGATGAAAAGGGTCATCTTTACAATATGATACAAAGTTATAACACGCGTCGTTAAGAATAAAAGTTTTACTTTGTATTGCGCGAACGAATTTTTTTTATTTGCTACATAAATTTACGTGTTATTTATAAGTTATTATACACACATGCATTTTACACAATTAGCAAAAATTTTAGAACATTTGTTCGAATTATTATCGAGATAAATATTCAAACCAATTTCCTGTATTGTTAAAATAGATCTGTCGCATTTTCGGTCCGATAATGCACTTTGTGCTGTCACTTCGAGCATCTTTTCGTAGCTGGTTCACAATGTTTTGCTCGTTTGCAAGTCCTTTGCTATTGGGTAAGGAAACGTGGAAGCCCCAGATAATCGACAAGACATGAAACTTTGGGATACACTAGAGAACCTTGTATACGAAGGAATAAAATGATTGCCGAAGAAGAAATGGGACATTGAAGAATGGGAAAACCCCACTGGACCACCGGAAACCCACTACATCTTTTAGCGAATCTCTCAAGGGAAAAAGCGACGCGATGGAAAGCGGTTTTGAGTCTATCGCTACGAAAAAGCGGAAGGAAACAGGAGATCAAAAAAGGCACGATAAGAAAAAGGAACCGAACAAAAGCATTTATTAATGGTCACTCAATCCGACTGTACTTTCATGTTTATTTTAAAGCTGCAATTCGTTTTAAATTCATTGTAAATGAATCCAACAACCACACAAATTAAAATGCACTTTCATATTATTTTTCAAATTCAATGTTTCAACCGACGAATTCGTTGGGTTTATTTTCCAATCATTTTGTCTCAAATGTTTTATTTCCAGTCGCTCGCTTTTGTTTTCCTTACAACTAATTCGAAGAAGGATTTCTACTTCTACTTTAAAATTATTGTAATCTTATCTTAAAAGATATTAATTTGAAAACAGTCTTTCATCGTCTTGACCATTCGAAGAGCTTGTTCAACATAGAGATATAGTTTCGATAAAACAATACGCGTTGCTTTTCAGAATTTCCATTTTCAATATTAATTACATAAATTGCAACGCGATCGCTCCTTGAAATAATGGGGCTGCTATTGCATAAACTAATCAATTCCTCGTGTGCGAATAATCGGACGTATTGCCATAAATCAATCAGTCGGATTCCTGGTTGAGCCACCCGCTTGGAATAACCAACGCAACGATAGAAAGCTCCATTACCTTCCAATGTAACGATACAATGCGATTTCGCATTGTTACAATAACGTCGCGTGCAAGTGCTAGAAACAATAGTAAATATCGCACGCTGGTTCATCAATAAAAGAAGATTATTTTATTCAGCGGAGAGGATGTGAAGAATTTAGTAAGTTTTTGTCGCACTGGGCAATTTAATAGGGGAAAAAACTTATCCAGTTGAACTTCTACAGTGTTATTTCGTTAATTTCTACAACAGTTCGTTGAGCTAAAGCAAACTAATTAATACTTAGTGGTCGAACAAATATGCGCAAAATGAAAACAAATATTTAATCATTGTGAAACGAAAATATCATAAGTTATAATATGAGAGGCGTTTTTTTCTTATTGTCTGAAGTATTTTATGTAACTAAAAAGACAATTAATACTTATAAAAATAAAAACGTCTAATTACAATATATTCAAATTGAAATTTGTGAATAAATATTAAAATGAAATGTGTGATTTATCAGAATGATTATAAAATGTCATAACGCAGAAAATAAAATTTAGAAAAAAAATTACAATATTTCATTATTTCCACAGGAAATGTATTGTACAAAAATGTATTCGATTAAAATGTAATTTTTGTTATAAAGCACGTGTTGAAAATTATGTTGAAATACATTATTACAGTGTGATAATTACAACAAATTTAATAGCTCATAAACTAGAAAATATGAAAAGTCTAGAAATATTCGCTTTTAAATATTGTTCTGCCAGACTATAAGGGGGTAATTTATCATACATATTCGATTCATACGCTGCTTTTGTAATCCAATTTAAAAAAATGAATATCTACTCATGCAAATACTTATATGCATTAAACATTTCGTTGAGCGCAGAATTTGATTATTAAATTAAAACACGTTGCTGAAAAATTATAACACGAGTTTTTAATCTTTAATTAAAATATTAACATTTAAAATAAGATGTATTTTCGTTAGCGAATTTAAATTACACTTTCTCAAATCCATTTCTCTTCATTATTCTTAAAAAGTCGTTAAACCAAGAAATACAAGAAAGTACTCTCTCCGAGCAACCCTTCGAAGCATAAATTTTTAATGAACCAAAATCTAACAGTGCATTCGCAATAACTAAGTTTTATGTATGTTTTCAAAATCATCTAAGAAAGAGCTATTTTCTCTACTCAAAAAGAAAGAAAAAAAAACATAAAAAGACGGCCAAAGAAAGAAAGAGAAGAAAAGAAAGAAAGAAAAAAAACAGCAGCGTGTCTTCTCCGTAGCACTTTGGGTTGCATCTAATTTGACTGCTGTTGTTCTCAAGGAACCATGCAGTCGACGGAAATTGCGGTCGTGTCGTCGCACGACAATATCACCCAAGTATCAATATATAAGTAGTTCGTATATGTACCCTGCGACTTTAGTTTGCACAACATACAAACGGACTATGCTTGCCTCTTCTCACACAGATTTTGCACAATCTGCCGGATTCTATGACAGTGATTTACATTTGTATTTCATCGGAGTGATCTCTTGCCATTGTAACTAAAGTGTTTAGTTATACTTAAGTTCAGTGCTATCAGTAAGGGTGCCACGAGACCTTTTCACTAAGAATTCGTATATTCTTCTTCAGGAACGAAGTACATAAATATTCAATATAATATTTATAAAGAATACGATATCCAGCAGACCAAGTGAGAGATGACTTTTAAAAACAAGATGAAAGAGATAAAAGAAGACAAGATAAAAGTATGGCGAGATAACATTTGACTGACAAATAACAATGGTAATATTTTAACTTCTGCGTACGAAAAATTTATTCCACGTCTCTTACTTTATCGATACTGATAATATGAATTAATGATTAAAACAGCAGATTTTAGTTTTAATAACAGTATTGTAAATTTCACCAATAAATACATTTGTGTAATTTTCATTTCTGAATTTATCGTGCAATAAATTAGTATAATAAACATAAAACGTGTGTGCTTATTTAACGATAATATTTTAATGATTTTTATTTTATTTGATATTTTCATTTGTTTTAAATAACAACTCGTTATGCACGAATATAATAAGCAATAAATAATAAAAATTAAACGGGTATAAATCAATAATAATTACAATAACCAGTCATAAATAGGAATTATAATAAATAAAAATATATGACGAATTGTAATATTTATAATATAATTTATATAAAGAGCAGAGAGGCGTAAAATAATTAATTATACATAAGTATGAGATAGGTTTTGCTTTATTTATTAAGCTTAATAACAGTTTGAACCATTCACGACATAAATTCGTGACAATGTTACTCTTGACAATCAAAGCACAAGTGCCCGATGTTTCGGATGCTTTGTTTTAAATGTTCGCCAAATGACGCTGTTCAAAGATGGTCATATCGATATAAAAAGGTTATTCATGATGAACTATAAAATATATGTAGAGAAAGAAGGAACTCGTGACAAGTATGTGTAAAATTCACTTGATTAAAATTGTTTGATACTAAAATACTATAATGATTGAGCATTTTACAAACAGAAGTATAGAAGATAATTGAAATTGCATTAAAAATAAGAAGTAGAAAGTACAAACTGCCATTTCCGTAAAAAATCCACTTTAACCGTTTTACTATTAAAATGAAAATGCACGAAACTTCAGATTTATAAAAAATGTTACATCCAATGCACAATTCTGTTTCAACAGATACATTTTAAAATCTTCATTTCATTCAATTTATGTCAATTTTAATTTCTTCTTTTGTTTTCCTTTCTTAAGTTGTTTAAAAGATTTTTAAATTTTGTTTCAGTCTTATCGAAGATAAGTTTTATTATGAAATTTTACTTGTATTACAAAGCTAATTTATATCTTTCGTGAAACTAATCCTTTTGTATTAATAATTCGAGTAACTATTTGTATTTTTATTAATCATTATTGGGTTACTATAAACATTAACTGAAATATTTATAAAGAAAGGTTCATGATACCAAAAGTTGCATTTCTGAATAATGTTTGAAATATACACTCTGTACAATTACAGCATCTCATTGGTCGAGCTCTTTACGGAAATTATTTTCGCAGACTCATAGTTTGATAGTTTTATAAATAATTGTTTAATAATTTCCGTTATCAAAATAGACTTTTGATAAATCAAAAATCCATTCCATGCGATAAATGTACGTATGAAAATTCGTTTTTCAAACGAGGTCGCTTTATCCGAAAGGACAATTCACTTGCGTCATCAAACATAATTATGTTTATCTAACGAATTATCCGATGATGTCGATCTAATATAGAAAGTCGCGTAATAATATTAGCTGCGAGTGAAAATGATGTAGTTGAATGGTTAATCAGGTTATTTTGTGGCATAATGTAACAGTAAAGGATCGCACAACAACTCGATCTATTATAAACGATCATCATAAAACTTTCTATGTAAGTTTTATTCATTGATGCGTTTCGATAAAATGACCACAAAACTGCGAGGCTGACATTTGTCTCCGCCATCAATAACAGTTTTTATTCGCAAGATTTACATTAGTAAACAAAAATAAATCCAAGACTGAACAGAATTGAAATTATATTTCCTTACCTCAAACTTATTTTCGTTTAATTTTTTGGACCATGCAAAGGCAAACTTATTCTTATACATAAATAGAAAATAACCTGAATTCTTCAGTACATTTTACTCGAAACATAATACTTAAAATATAAAAGTGGCACAAATTGAATATAACTTTAAACGAATTTTTTGCTTGTAATGTATTGTGAATATAGTTTTCAGAAATTACTCATAAAAATGGAATGTTTTGAAAATTGTATTACTATTTAAAAAGTATTATTTCATTAAAAAACGGTGAATTCAACTTTTTAAACAAATGCCAAGAAAAAATAATAAATCTATCATCGAAGATGATACGAATTGTTTCCACGCGAATAACAGATTTATCGCGTCTTCATTTTAATTGGCAATGAATTTTATTTCATTTGTTCAATGACGCGTTCAGTTATGACGAGAAACATAAACCTCATTAATCTTTCACGTATTTTATATCTTCAATATGCTACTTGGGATGTTTGTTAATTGACTTCGACTCATCATGTTCAACAAGTAGATATCAACGAATATCTCTGTATTTCAAAATGACAGATTAATGCACGAATTTGATAATACTGTTCTTGAAACACACAACGAATCACTGAACGAAATGTTCATTTCGACATTAATAAATTTCAGTCGATTAAAAGAATCGTTTGAAAAAATAATTTACGAAGTTTTACGTTGCTTGAATTTTCCACATGCTGCTCTTTTAATACGCGTAAGTTTTTATCTCCTTTTCATTCGGAATTCAAATTTGAAAGTCAGCAATTCCTTTACTTAAACGAATTAAATGTTTCATAATATAAAATAAGAACACTTTTATGTTTCGTGCATTTTACTGCGAACAGCGACACATTTTTCTCTCTGAGACAATGTCTTTTCGCCCTCACCCTTTGCTCGAATTCATCCCGCGCATTAACTAAATCGCCGGATGCATTTTTTGCTGCGACATTTTATAGGTGCCATTTTTATGTATGGTAATGGTGAGACTACTTTAAGTGAAAGTCTTGCCGCATCGGCCAACGATGCAGAGATGTTGTGTCGTGAATCGAGGCGCACTTTACTTAAGTGCAGCATCTATAATTTACAACAGCCAATATGAGATTGAGCTTCCAGAGTTTCCGTTTCTTTCGTGGCAAAAGTTGATCTATTTTCGCCCTTCTGATATTCTGACACTTCAACTGTTGCTTGGACCATCGATCATTCTTAGTTTGTCGATACATTGACAAAGAATTGGTTTGACGTCGAGTTTGACCTCTTTTTAACGTCCTTTGACGTAAATAATAAAATAGAACTTAATAAGGAAAAGTATGAATGAAAGACATGAAGGCTGTTTGGTATTTACAATAAATTTAAATCCAACTGATTTATATAAATTTAAATCCAACTGATTTATATAAATTACCATTATATTTTTGTAACAATTTTACATTGTATTTCAACAGATCTTGATTTTACTGGCAATGAATGCTAATGTGTCAAATAATTGTACCGCGCCTAAAACAGTGTGTTACTAAAGATGAAAAATCTAACAGACAATACTCTGTTTATTTGTCTAAATGATAAAACGAGTATTTCGCAGTTTAAATGCAGAAATCTTTTTTATTTTATTTTTTTTCCATACTGAAGGAATTTTATTTTATAAAATGCTCCTCGACAGTTACCTATCTAATCATCGCTCGATTCCATTTCTGCTTAATTGGTTGGCATCTTGATATGCTACGTTGCATCATATTTGAATATCATGATTTTTATATAAAACATAAAATGCTCAAGTATTCAGAATGCTTCTGAAAGCATTCTTGTTCAAAATAAAATAAATTATTTGAAACAAACAGCAAGTACTGCTCAATACATAACAATACAATTTGTAATATTACAGATTAACTGACACAAGTCATTACTTGAAAAACAGAAGTACCGATGTATAAATAACGCAGCATAGCAAGGTCCTGATACGGCTTTATTTAATCAATTAAACGTCTTTAAACTTATTAATTATTATTCATTATAATATAAGAATGTTATCTGATAAGAATACGATGCCATATTAGAATAAACAAATCAATGCCTGACAAGTTAGCGTGGACATGAGCAAGACGATATCTTTGCCTAATTTGAATTTATGTTGGAGTAGTATATTTTCGTTGTTTATAAACAAAACATTATTGTACTATAAATTATTATTTTTATGTTTAAAATACAAATATTCACAACATTAAAGTTCCATTTTTTATGCAATATGATTTTTAACATTAAAAGAGTTAAAATTAATTTTATTTTCGCTATGTTAATGGTATATTTTAATATATTGTATATTTTAATACGCTGTTTGAAGAATAAGAAATTAACGAATGAGTAACTTTTATTTACTTACTGTAAATTGTTTATTTGATTATAACGTTTCGATCATGTTCTGGTCCTTTTTAAACACGTATAGTGCTCTGTATATTTAAATTGAGTCAATATTTTATAAAACGTATTAATTAATTAATTAATTAATTTATTTATTTATTTCAATTTACTATAGTACACTGAACTTTATATTACGTTACTTTAATTTGAAATTTATAAATGTCGTTTAATTAAGCTCGACTAGATTAAATTATCGTTTAATTAATATGTAATTAGGAACTAATTAGTTGATATACTGAAATTTTTATTCGGTCCTTTGTTAAAAGATCAAAGCTTAATTGTATTTTGTAATTTTGTAAAATATTAGTAACATAAAACAGGACATTAAATTAGCATAAATTATGTTACGAAATGATGTAGAGTTGCAACTATAATTTGAGTTAATTCAACATACATTTGAGCTAAGTTAATGGAAAACAATTCTGATTGAACGTTTAGTGCGTATAAATTAAACACATGGGTGTCAACGTATAATCGAAATGTAAATTTGCGAAGGAATTTTTTTCACGGATAAATTATGCTTCTTTTATTTATTTATTTATTTTTTTTATTGAATTAAATAATTCAGTTGGGACAAACATATTCTTGAATATATTATTATTATAATTATAATGATTTATGGTACAGATAATTTAACATCAATTATTCATCATTTTACTAGTGATTCCATTAGCTCCGTATTGCTGTAAGTAGAACTACACTTTTAGTTATGACGCTAATGGTAATAAAAGAGCCAATATGGTAATAAATTTTACTTATATACATATAGAAAACAGTCCATGTCTCACTAGTTTTGTATGTGTAAAATAACTTGTTTTAGATAAATAATGCTCGTTCAAGATAACTTTGCGTTTGGCACGTTTTGCGCACAAATGTTTTCCTTCTCTTGCGAGCAAAACATACCTCAAACGTTAAGTACACATTGGCAAGTATTACTTCGCTAAAATTGATCATGCTAAAAAACGAGGAACGTGCTAATTACTTGCATTACCCGCATTTATCAGTTTGAATGTAGCAGGAGAAACGTCTGGCATGTAGTCTGAGAACAAACCGGGCTAGATTCGATTAAATTAAAAATATCTGGTAAAACGATCTGAGTAGAAGCTAACAACCATTGGGCGTAAAATCTAGATAGGATCTGAATCACAATCCAGTTCCCGATTTCCTTACGTATGAAAGTTTTAACTAAATATTGCCAACTCATAATTTGAGTGATTCACTAGGAAATTATCTGTATATAATTTGGAAACGAGAACTGAAAAACACTGGTCTAAATATGATTGTATCTGGATCACGTTTAGAAAACTACCGCTGCTAAACTGTATTTTAATACTATCAAGACTTCATCTTAAAATTATAAAATATCTATTGGCATTGCTAGAATTGCATTGCTAGAATAAATAATCGCTGCGTCTTTATTCATTTTCATCGCACTCGTGGAGTTTTTATTAATTACAAACAAATGAGTTATACTCTGTACTATTATAGATTCCTGTTTGAAATAATGTATCAATATTGTATTCCTATTTCAATATTGTATCGATAACATCTAGACATCATTCGGTACCATTTGCTTTTGGTTATTTAAACACCTGATATTTTTATAAATAACGAATTTTAATTAAATAAATGTAAAAGAAATTCAGTCGTTTTATTTAAAAATGTAAACGTTATGTTGATTGCACGAATATATTCTAGTACAGAAATGTGTATATTTGTTGTTTGTTAATTTGTGTTATATTCTTAATTAAAGTTACTGTGTTAAATACATTGAAATAAAACGATAATATCTCAAAGAAATACAGGGTGATTTATGAAGAACTGACATATTTCTTTCTTTAATTATTCTGTTCGAAATTCATCTAATTTTAGAACCAAATTAAGCAGAATGTTTTGGAGTTTCGTTTGTTTGTCACTAGATGTTCATGTTTTATTCATAACTGTTAGTTTTATTGTCGGCAATTTTTTTTTTTTTTTTTTTTTTTTGAGATTTTTCACATATACGTATTTCTGTGCACATGTATGTTTTTTGATTGAACATAAATATTTTAATTAAGTCAAATGCAACTCAGAAATCATGTCAAATTAATAATTTTTATAACGTTTTAATTAATCTGTATCATATATGTATAGATTTGAATTATAATGTAAACATTTGTTACATATTTCCATATAAAAAAATCAGTAATACATATAATACAATAATATTTACTCTTTCTTGCCACACACATTTTTCATTTAATTTCGACTACTGTACGGCTTTAATAAGATTATGCATACTTTTTACCATGGTAATCACAGATTTTATTATAGTAATATACTGTCTAATGTAGACAAAAATATATTTCAGAAATATATACAAAATATCTTTATGTCTTCAAGATATATTTGCAGCGATAAATTATATTTTTCAGAATACATTCTAGAGATATTCGACTTTTTTTAAACAGAACTCATATATAAGCCACAATATGGATAACACTTTGCAATTATAATCATAATACTCTTATAGGCTTTTTTAATGATGCAAAAATATTTTAAAAAGATTTTAAAAAATAATGACAAATTTTACGTTTTATGATTGAAGTGCCACCTATCATGAATCGAAACAAAAAGTTTCGCATAAAACTTAAACATTATGTGACGTTGACTACAAATTTGTAACAAAAAATTAATTTTTTATATAGCGTTCTTAAAAATATTCAAATTTATTTGTTTTTATTTGTTTTTCAATACAATGTAATATTTATGCATCAGACGTTATGCATTCACATGTTTAACTGTTTTCAAATCTCTAATAAATAAAAAATATTCAACATCATTTATTTACATGACAATTTCATTAATAAACAAGTCAAATTTTATGGAACCAAAATGCAATCCCTGTGTAACACCTGAATAAACATTGATTTTATTTCTTTTTTCACTATTTTAACATGTAAATGTTGGAGTTTATAAATTACAATGTAGAGTCATAAAAATCATCTAATTATCAATTTATAAAATTTTACATATTTTGGAATTTATATTAATTTACTTGTTTACGAATAATCAATCAATTGTTTTAATGTTCATTTATTGATTATATTATATTTTTATTTTGTTGTTAATGATATATTTATATCATAAATTATTTTATTAATTACTATATGATTTTTATATTTCACATATTGAACTTTTGTAATTAAATAATTGTCAACCCATTTCAATCATTACTCATTCATCACAGAAAAAATTGAGTTTAATTGAATGCAGGATTGTTCGTAGTTAACACAGTTGATAGACGTTATCAATTTAAGTAAGAATTTGTAAATCAACGATTAATTAAAAAACTTAATAACTGATTAATAAGTTAACAAATACATTTGAAAGCAATTGATCTATTATTCGCAAATAAAAAAATTAATATAAATGCAATAAAGTGTAAAAAAAAGTACCAGTGGGTTATCAGACACTACTTATGGATACGGGTTCAGGTTTTAATTATTTAAAATCAACTCTAATATTCAAATGTTAAAATAGTGAAAAAGGGAACTTTGAAAAAGTTTACGAAGAAAACAATTTCATGAATTCTAACTGAAAAAATAATTATAATAATTAATATAATATGTCCTTATCCAAAGACTAATAAATATTTCTCTAGTCTTATGGTATTATATGAATTAAACAGAAATGTAGATATTTGCAAGAGCTGTGTTAGTAATATAAAAATTTCACTAAAATGTTTTTTTTTTAAATTCTTACCTACCCATATAAAGAAAACTAATGACTTTTTTTTTAATCTGGGAAATATTAATCAATTAAAATTTAAATTGTATACCAAATTTATTTCACAATGAATTTAAAATGTTACATAAAGGTGTTCTCAATGTATTACAAATAAGTGAAAAATATAGCATTTATTATGAACCTATTAAAAACTCTTTCGGTTAAAATAAGTGCACTTGAAATCGTGCACTGATCAGGCTATTTCCGTGATCCTGAAAATAGTATAAAAAATCAATGAAACCCAAAATTATTTATAAAATATACTTAATATTCAACGTATTATGGAGCATCCATTAGGTTACGCAAAATTTTTATCCGTATAATTATTAATGAAATAAAGCACAATTTATTTTCACGTTGACAGCGTTATTAGTACTGATCATGTCAGCTCGTAATATTTCAAGATATTATTGACGCATTTACAAAATATCATTTTATTATTATTATTTTTTTTTTTTGAGATTTCAATGCAAATCAATAATATTGAATAAAAATGCAAATTCAGGATAATTATTTAATTCTGTATTATTCCAATTTCGTTTTCTTACACTATAATATTACAAAATAAAACATGTAGGTATTATTTTTAATTTAAATTTTAAGTCAGTTAATTTTAATAATTATTTTAAATGTTAAGTGTTTCTTATTATTATATAAATATAATTTTGACCGTATAATATAGAAATGTTAAAAACTATTAAATTAATAAATATTAGTTTGTTATGAAATTCGAGATCTTTCGAAATGTTCGATTACTAAAAAACGACAGTAGATACAATATTCTGAATAGAAAATTATAATAAGTATTTAATGTGATATTTCGTATTTTAATTTTTTTTCATTTACAATATGAAAGAAATTTTGTATAGTCGTAAAAGACGATGAAATAAGAAATTGTGGAACATAACTTAAATTAAAAATATAAAAATTAAGTGAGTAATAACGAAGTATATTGCGAGTGTTTAAGTATTATCATATTGTGTATTCAAATACTACTAACTTAATTAAAATATTTTTAATCCAAAATTAGTTATTTATCATTAAATAATAATTTATTATAAAGAATTAATGCATAAATGTATACTTTATACAAGACATTTAATATAATACAATTTATACGAGAACGAATATAAATATTTTTGAAATTTTTAATTTCTGGAAATTATTTAATACGAAATCATTTAATAAATATCTCCATAGAATATTATGGACTTAATCAAATAAAACTAATTTGCAATGAAATCAACATTGTTCGTATATATTTAATTTATTTAATGGTAATGCTATATGCAAACAAATATTTTGCGATGTTTTTGGTTGAGGTAATACATGAACATACGTACTGTATGAAAAATTGTTAATAAAAAACATATATTAAAATCCACAGACACATATTAAATGCAAACTGTAAAATTGTTTCAAAGTGTTAAAATTCTTATTTAAAAACATTGCAAATCCATGCAGTATCGTTCATCGAATAATTGTAGAGAAAAATTATAATTATTAGAGCACAATGTACTTGAGTTAGCTTATTACATGGAATTTAAGCAATTTAATTATAATTAATTATTTGTATATGTCTTTGGAAATGAATAAACATGTTATATAATTGTATAATGAGTATTATGAAAATAAAAATATTAGCAATAATGTGCAAGAATACGTAGAACATAAACACAGAATCGGGAATTATACAGAAATAAAACATAACGCTAGAAAGAAACGTTTCGTATTTTAAATTGAATTTTGCATAAAGTTTGTCTTTACCTAAAATTCCAGTTCCAGAATAATTTTGTCAGTAATTATTGTGGTTTTGTGTATTAAATATTCATGTGCATAATACGAACCGTTACATGTTTACCATTATTGAACGAATCTATGAACAAATATGTAAAAAATATCTGTAATTGCCTTTATAAGATTTGAAATTATATTGGCATAGAATTTTGTCGGAAGAATACGATAAGAGTTTTTATGTCCGATAGATAAGATTTATTGTTAAATGTTAATAACAACACAATCGAAACAAAATGTGAATTTTAAATTTCTACGCTTCACAAGTTGGACTACCGATATCAGAAAAATCGCAATAAAATGTAATTTCATTAATCTGCAATTATTTAAATACATATTCAAACGAAGTTTGTTTATATTATAAAAATATTATGATAGAAACAGGTGATAATAAAACTGATTAAAAAATGTATAACTTTATATACATAGAGAAAATTACGTAAACAGAATTTATACTACCGCAACATCAGTGTAAAAATAAGACTATGTCATAAAACTTATTACCTAAAACAAATACAAATATACAGTTTTGTGTTATGAGATTATATAGATAATCATTGTAGTTATTGTAGAAAATTTAATACGTCAGCATTAAAAAAAATGAATTTATAAATGTTTAGTGCAATTATTAATTAAATTCCTATTTGTTATAAATTATCAAAGAAACTTTCATGTTTGTGTACTACAACGTTATCAACGTTAACAACGACGATATCAATTCATTTTATACCATCGTGCCGACGGTGAATATTGCAATTGTTAAAGTTAAATTGATAGTACAAAAGTTATTTTTCTTTCATTTCGATAAAAATAAAAACAATAAAGTTTTATTAAAACAAACAATAAATATTATGAAAAATATACATATTATAGGCTATGTTTTACATTGAGTAAATGCACGATAACCTGAATATACAGTGAAATTAATTCACTTCACTATCATACGAAAATCTTCACTTGATTATCTTGAAAAAATTTTGATTTGAAAATTTTTTAAAATGCTAATACATTGTACTTAAAGTAATTCGGTCTTTATCTCTGATGAGAGCAGCTTACATTTTGAAATTTCGGATAGAAATTCTCATTTTTTATCACAGATTTCGAGCAGCATAGAAAATGAAATAAGTTTGATCTTAATTATGTTTACATTTATGACAATTGTTACTGTAATCGCCAAAAAGGAATCAGGGTTCTGGAGTTAAGAATAACAATGTTGCAACTGGGAATATTTACATAATATTACAAGCAAAAAATAAAACAAATTGTTTTTTTTTTTAATTGTTTAATTATTATTTGATAACAGTAAATGTAAGCTGCTTCGCGCATGAAATGTAAGGTGGCTTCGATATTTTATGTCAGAATCCTTAATTTTTATTGTGAATATTATATGTTAAAATCTGGAAAGAACTATATGGACATATTAGTTCTGCATGTTTTGGTGTTTTTATACGCAAGTTGTCAAGCTTATGACATTAAAAAAAGATATAATAAATGATAAAATCAATGAATAAAGATGAGCAAATTGCAGAAGTAAATTGAATAAAAACTAATAAACTTCGATGAACGGACCGTGGCAATAGTTCGCCACAAGAAATAAATTCATTGGTTTGGTTTGTAGATTTCACTGTTCAGGCAGCCCAAAAAAACAAGTCTAGTGGCGTTAAATTGGACAAATATTCAGATATTTTGTTTTACGATTAAAAAAATCTTTCTTTTAAAACCTTTTTCTAAAAAACATTTTATTTATACAATTTTTTTTCTTGCCCTGTTTATATATTTTTATATTTTTAAATCTTTTTAATTTAAGGATATATTTTACAGTTTCATGGATGGTTTTATCGTCAATAATTCATGATTTTACGTAATTTATACAAATATTTGATTTCTTATATAATTAAATTTTATTATTAATAATATAATATATACATTTTAATGTTAATATATTTTAACATTAAAATATATTAATTACTGTACTTGACTTCGTAATACAGTATTGCTTTACACGGAAGAGTTGTTCATTTAATGTGTATTCTATTTTCACGTTGACTAGAACAAAATCTCAAAAATAGTTGCCGACAATAAAACTAACAATTACGAATAAAAAATGAACGTCTGCGCATCTAGTGACAGACAATCAAAACTTTAAAACATTCAGCTTAATTTAGTGAGTGAATTTTGAGCAGTATAATTAAAGAAAGTTATGTGTCAATTCTTCATAAATCATTCTGTACATGTTATAGTTCAATTTATAAAAATTATATCAGCACTTCAGGTATCACTTTGTAATAGGGATAGATATTCAAAATTATCTAATTAGGAATTTCGTAATACTTCTGTTTTATAAAATCGGAAACTACGAGTCACACAACTACTTCACAGCATTTGGATTTTGTATAATTCTCAAAAATATTGTTGAATTTGGTATTGACACTTAGTCTAAATCAACACGTTTATATAATTAGTCATATTACTTTTTTGCCGTTAATCTCTTATTTAAATTTACTCCTCTATAATTTATTCTAGTATTCTACTAGTTCCTGTTAATGATTATTATTATTAATATTGTAAACTGTAGTAACGCTATGATATTTGTCACTGCAATTAACATTAGTTATAGTTGTTCTTTTATCTTAATTTTTAATTTTATTTGCGATTGATCGATGTCAGGATAATTCAAAAAATCGATTTCATACATCAAATTTATTTAATCAACTTTTTTATTAATAAGTTTATGTTTAATAATTACGTTGTTTTATTTTTTATAAATCGTATTAATTATGATAATATTATTTTTTTTTTAATATTGTATTAATAATCGGGCTTTGTTTGTTGGTATAAGAAATAACAATACCAGTTTTATTATTACAATTTATTTGTTCATTATTATTAATAATTGAAACAAAATCAAGTATTTTAATAATTTTATATAATATAAAAATGTTATAGTTTACAAAATTGATCAATTGTCTTTTATTTTGATAAACGTTTAAAATGATAACTTAATAGTTTTGTAAATTTAATTAAAAATCGTCGTACGTTTTTAATGTAATGGATGATAGGAGTTAAATTGTAAAACTTTCCGTTAAACGATTTATTTTTTATAGTAGTTCATGTATATAAATTGTATAGTTATAAATATCTATACTTATCTTATGCTAACTTTAAGTTCCACATTATTCAAAGTACATATTCTTCTTGTGTAATCTTAGTATTACAAAACTTTAGTAAAATTACACTACAGAGATATATTTTGCTAATAGATATATTCTATCATCGTGGTAGTGATAATTAATGCAACAAATATTATATAATAATGTTATTAGTTGGAAATACACTAATCTAGTAATTAATGTGTGATAAATACTGTAAGGTTAAGTGACAGATCTAAATTCACGGAGTTGATTTATTTAAAAT
>JABFOX010000514.1:0-16368 GCA_022817665.1 Axea sp. ZL-2020
CCACCAGCTTAAGAGACTTAATTAAATGACAACTGAAACATACGAACCAACTCCTGTTCTTTTACAGATTTATACAATTTTAATGAACAATCTTGTAGACTTTAATAAACGTATAAAATATTACGTATTTGACTAAAAACAATGACATTTTTTACGCAATAAATTAACATTGAACTCTTTATTGCTATACAAAATTTGTACTTCCTTTTTATACAAAAAATATTATACAATAGTATATTAAAAATATTTAAACATTAATTTAGCAGTGCAAAACCGGTTAAAAATCTGTTATACTTTTCGAATAGTAGTAATTAATAAGAAATATTAAATGCATTAAATATTCGTATAATATTCATTTATTTATGGTAATTATTAATTTTTATAATACATACACCTTTATAAATATTTTTCTAATACCAGTTATTTTCTTCACAATATTCCTTTATTTTATCTTTGTCTAATTCTTCGTCTTCTCTTGTGTTCCACAACTGTCATAATTATTATAATAACGGAAGTCAGGGAGCACGAGTATTGCGTTACGCAGTAAGATTAATTTCTCTTTCCAGTTCCTCCACAACATCCAGTTAGTGAAATAATTGACTATAACACCTATCCAATTCCGAAATGTATAAATAAGCATTTTCTATTTCAATTTTGATTCCGCAAAGTCAGCAGTATTTTGTTTAGCAATGTGAACATTCCACTTTATTACACCCAGATATTTTTTTCGATTGGCGTAGTATATAATGGACAAAGCTTTGTATATTCTACAATCAATTTTTTGTACAATTGTACAAAAAATATATGAACAATTACAATTTGAAATTAGTTCTGAAAAAAAAAAAATAATTTTAAAATATGAAGTATGGAATTATAATAAAATATGTATGGAGTTTTGACTCAAAGCAGAATTTACTTTAGATTAGTAAGAACTAATATATATAGGATATATATAATCCTATACATATAAAATATAGATAGATATAAAATATTGGACTAAATATATATTGGAACATTAGAACAAATTCAGTTCTTATGTTATCGATATTTCATAAACTAACATTTGTTGTATTTGCCGCCTTCAATATTTCTTTTCGTTTAATGCTGTTCCTTCTTTTATTCCATTATAGTATGTGTCATCAATTTTTCAGTCCCGAATTCTTCGATTTCGGGTAGTGATATGTTATAAAAATCCTGAAAATGATTTTTTAGTGAGTAAATATTATAAATGAAATATATAAATAATATAGTAAACAAGAAAAAGCAAGAATGATGAACAATCAATTATCCTGTAAAACTTGCCTAAGTCAAAGTATATCTGTAATTTAATAAGAATTTAATTAAACACGACTTTTAAATGCCTATTTAAAAAGTTAAAAAATTTCATGCTATAAAATTGAGTGTTTGTAAAAACATATTTGATATAGTTTAATTTTACATATAATGAAATTTAAGTGAAAAAGAATTAAAACAAATTATCTTAAGAAATCTATTCAATCCCAATGAACACAGAATCCACTTCTAACTATTCTAAACATATTGTTTATCTTTTTCAAGTAGTCGTGAAAGATTATTTTATTAAGAATTTAAATTAAATTTAAAAAAACAACTAAACTAAAGATTAAAGTTTTATGCTTAGTATGTGGGACGTTCAATTTCACAAAACTTAGGAAAAATGAGGAATAATGAATTAATTTTAAGCAAATATTTTTATTGTTCAGCATAGTCAGTCATGTGATTGATAGAGCTCAATCTTCAAACACAGTCTAGTGAAACAGGATGCTTACTAAAAGCAATCCTTTTTCGATACTATGAGCTCCACATCGTGACTTTTCTAAGGATTTATTGAGCACTCCATATAATATTTTGATTTAGCAATGAATTTTATAAATCCTCAAATAAACTGAAAGAATTTTTGCAAAATAATTGATATTTTTGTAAAATAATTGATATTTTTGTAAAATGATTGTTTCACTTTAAAATCATAAATTAAAGAAAATAAAATCTATTGTGGCCAAGAATTGTTTCAACTCTAAAGTGTCTACGAAATCTGCCTCCATGCAAACAAACCTCAATTAATTTGAATGTTCTTCTAAGTCAAACAAACAGTATTAAGTGTTTTTCAAAATCAATTAAATTTTGTGAAATGGTTTAAAAATACGATCAAAATTATTCTTAAATATTATTAATTATATTCTATAATTTTGGGATGATTTTGTGTTATTGTTACACATTCGTTATTAAGAAAATGATCATAAAATATTTTTCTTATTTTCAATAGGATACAAAAGAAAAGTGTACTATAAAAAATATTTTTAAAAGATAATTAAATTCTTTGGTGTAGTTTGAAAATATTTTCGTACAATCGTTGAGGTTGGCAAAATTCCTGACTACAAAAACATTATATTTTCTTACATTTAATTCAGTTTCAAGTGGAATAATTTATAATGATTATTTTTTAAAAAATTAATTAAATTATTCAAGAATGAACTTTGTAGTTGCAAACTATTTTGCAATTATTTCTTGGTATTATTAAATTTTAAGCTACCAGTGGTTATATATTACGGTATTTTTACCTGTTTTAAATCAATTATTTTGAACACATTTTTTTGTTCAAAATTCAATACTAGAATTCAACACTAGAATTCAGCAATAAAAATCCCAGTACATCTTGAATCATTTCACACTTCATTCAAACAATTAATAAATTCAATAAAAATAATTATTTTGATTCTTAAAACTGAAAATTTTAATATATTTCGTTTTCATTTTCTTTTTATTTAATAAAATATTTCAATTAAAATCTGGAAAAATAAATTCAAATAGACGTGTATGTTAATTTTCAACGTTTCCTTTTATTTTGTAAAATATTTTACATGTCCTACCACATATGAAAGTGGAAATAAACTGAATTTTGTCAAAGACTCGAAGGAAGAGCAAAATTCACGATCACTGATTCAACTGTTCTATTTCTCTCACTGAGACGTCCTTTGTGAGTAGAATAAACGTTAAGTGGCAAGGTTTGAAAGGGAATTTCCTCTTGGCTCAGCGCCATATATCATGGGGTCACAAAACAGATGTTAACTAGCCAGAAGGGAACAAGTAAAAGAGCGGTCACTTTTTCCTTCGTAGAATTGTGAAGACCTTGTTGCGTGGATGGAATACCTTAGATTCATATAACAATGTGTAACTTTTTAATAGCGAAATTAGTAATTTTCACTTGATTATACTCAATATCTTATGTTCGATATAATGCATGTCAGTATTAATCTATTAACAATTTTTCTTTAGACCTGTAAAAATCAAATACTTTGATAAATTATTCATTTTTAACAATTCGTATTTTAACAATAAAAATAATAAATAATACAAATTCATGATATTGTTGTTAAATTATTTATTTTGTAAAAACTTATTTTTATGGAATGATCTTTAATTTGTTGAGTTAAACTTTTATTCCAAATTTCTAAGATAGAATTATAGCCGTATAGATAATGTAAAAGTTATGATTAAACGTACCATGTAAACGTTTTAGTTATCGTTTTATAATTTAAAATATAATGTTTTCTTTGATTAGAAGTGTTTATTTTTTGGATTGTTTTAAACGAGGATCATTTTTGTGAACAACAAATACTCGAAATTTCCCGTGACTCGAATACATTAGTGATTTTATACCAGGTGCGCATTTTATAGACGATAGGAAGAAACATAAAAGACTTAAAATATACTGAACTCATTTCCTTCTTAAAAGTGTTATTGAAATATTTTCCAAGATGAAATGTACCTGAGCATACTCATTCATAAAATGTTATGTTCTTTTTATTAATTAAAATTATAAAATCCCAAAATATTTGCATTTATTTTAACAGCATTATTCATAATATACTGATGTAATTAAATAAACTTATTATTTTATTGGTAAATATTCCATAATTGATTTCGTAACAAAAGAACTGTATGGATATCAATTAGCGGATGCTTAAAGTGGATAATTTCAATTTGATGGAAATAAAAGGATGAGAATGTAACTTAATAATTAAAATATCAAAGAATACTTAATTAGTTTAAACTTGCGAAGAATTTTTCGAGTTGAAATGATTTTAAAGCGACGACCTGCGAAAAAGTCGACGAGCGAAAAAGTGTGACTCAGAAAACAAATTGAACGCTTGCTCATGCATGAAGATGATGTTAAATCAAACGCATAAAAATGCTTCGAAGACTTTTGTGACCTCGCAATCCAGTGAATAATCATTGATATAGACATAGTTTCAATTTGTCAAAAAGTTTAATTAAATGAAAGAAATATTTTATATTTAAAATATACGAATTAATGTAATTTGATTTATTTTTAAATTTAAATTTCAGTTTCTATAAATTTGCTATTATTAATTATATACAGGATTAATAAAAAGTTTCGAAACGGTGAAATACATCTTGAAATATACATTGGATCAACAAATAAACAAATGTATATACTAGATATTTTTAAGCATAACATCTGTTGGCATCAAATCGAACTCCAGTCCCTAAAGATGGGGTAGGGACTAACTTTGAAATCTTAAATGGAAACCTCTATTTTTTATTACCCATTCAGATTCAGAGAAAACGAAAACTTACTACATTCACGTTGTGGTTCTTGGATAATGCTAAAAGTAGTTTCTTGAAAAATGACCATAGTATCTCGCACGAATAGAAAAAAAAATGTTTCAATTTAGATCTACACATAAGATCTTATTTTATAATAAAAACAAGTTTGGTGTTAATAGATAACTAATTTGTTTGAATATTCAAGACGTATTTTGTTGTTTACTGAAGCAATATGTATTCCCCGACATGGTAGAATGTTTCGGACTAATTTTCACCTAAGTTAAAGTATCAGATAATAAGTCTTTTATTAATAAACTTCATACATTAAGTTAGTTAGTTTATACGTAATTATGTAAACGTTATTTTTTTATACTTTTAATATATAAAAAATTTCAATTTCATTAACTAATATTCCGTGAAGAAAATAATTAAATAGCATTGATAAAATAATATATCTTAAAGTGAAAATAATTATTGATTATAACATTATGTTGCCTTAAATTCCCATTAACAAACAAAATTTTTTTTCAATCGGCAATGAATACTTTTATATTTAAATAATTTAATAAATAAAATAAATTATTACATAATGTTAAAATAGCATAATATTTGTTATTAATTAACTGATGATTAAAAACTGTTGACTTTTTTATTTGTCACACTTTATTATTTTGATTAATTCCAGATTAAATTGAACAATCAGTTTATCTATTTTGTTATTATTGATTAAACTACACCTTCAATATCTGGACATATTTTTAATTGAAATATTTTTAATTGAATTTTATCTGTTAAATAAAAATGAACCGCTGTAACAAAAATTACATCAAATAATTATATTACAAATAGGAATAAAAACGTACACATACTGTTGAATGTACTCTCACATTATGCAATAACGATCTGAAAAATTAAACCTTTAAACGTAATGAAATTTAAATGTATCAAATTCTGGTTATTATAATTAAACCACAAATAAACTGATGAAAATAAATAAATTTAATTTACATAAACAAATTATACTTCGTATTACTGTAAATATATTAATATATTATAATATTAAGTAAAATATACCAATTTAGAACATTTTGAATATCATTATTATACTGAATGAATAATATGAATATTAAACTGAATTTTATCAGAAACATAATATTCGCGTATATGGTTAAATTTTCATTAACTTACAAATATCCTAAGAACTTTATGATTCTTTAAAAATAATTAATTGTAATTGTTTAAACTAAAAGATTTCAATGAAATTGCAAAACATAAAAGAAATAAAGAACTCAGAAAAATATGTATTAATATTACTTCACTCATAAAATAAAAAATTGTGGAATTTTTAAATGAAAAAATTAACATCAACGGTTAAATAGTGGAAAGCTGGCTTATTAAACCAAAACGAAACGTTTTGTACTAATTAAGTTGAAGAGCAATGAAGACAAAAAATTAGCCAAGGCAAATAAATACAAACCGAAAGGAAATACCATCTATTTCTTAAATCAAATCAAAAGAGAAAGCAGAGGAACCTGGCTAAAGTCGCTAAAGAATATAAGAAGAAAGGTAAAGAAGTTAAAGTTGGCTATAAGAAGATTGCAATCGACGGCATCACAAAATAATAGTAAGACGGAAAAGAGTTGATTTCACAACTCTATAGGAAAAACCAAAGCAAAGACTATAAGAGCAAAAGACTTCCATTGGAAACAATAAACGAATGCAAAAATCCCAACAGACAATAGGCAAATACGTTTTGCGATTAATGTAACTTCGTACAGTAACGTAAAATTAACTTAGAGTAACAAAAAACGTTTAGTAGGTATTACCAAGGGCACTAATGTTATCATGATCATAAAAATTATAGCAAATGAAAATTGTGTATAATAATATAACTCCTATATTAAGTTACAAATGCAAGTGAAAAGGCAATGAGCGGAGTCATCAGGTATATGTTACATTTTATGATACACAAATTATTTAAAATGAAACTACCGAAGAGTTGAATAGTTCATACATATCTTTTACGCATTCCAGTCATGTCAAACAGTGTCGCAAAACTAAGAGACCAAACATATTTTCTGAAAAAAACTAGCTAATTTAATATTCAATATATTCAAACTCGATGTTTAACCAATACTTATTATTTTGTTTTACATCTGCAACATACATTGGGCCAATGTCAGAGATTGACGTTGAGTCGAAAACATTGTTTCATTTTGAGATAGGAATAAGCTTTGATGACAACGGTTTGCCAACGGATTTCGATATTGGACCAATTGTTACTTTATACGTGGGCTCCAGATATTGATTAAGATGGTTCGATTTGTTTGACAATGATAAAGTTTCTGTTTAAAATTTTAAATAATCTAAACAAAACAATAAATTATTTAGAATTAAATGTACAGATTACAAGACGAGTAAATCTAGCAGACTATAACACTCATGGTATGACGAGGACTATCGTGTCATATGCAGACAAAGGAAGTACAAAATGTTTGCTAATACCAGAAATTTATCATTTTATTTGGCGGTTAAAAAATTTTAATTGTTAAACAATTTTATAATGACATCCATCTAAACATAATTCAGAAGATCAATTTATTGACTAAAGAAATTAAATGAACCTGACCCTGACCGAATCTTCAATTTATTTTATAAAGAACTTCTCTCTGAATGGATTGAATTAAACTTTGCACAGTAGTGATACCGGAAAATTGGAGTAGTTCAGAAAGTACCTTTCTTTACAAAAAGGGAGTGTACAGGCCCCTCTTAATTACGAAGAAATAACCTTTACAAATACAATAACTAAGATCTTACAGCAATATTATCCTCAAAAACAATAACACGGTATAAGAAAAATAACGCACTACTTGAATATTGAGCAGACTACTGAATACGTATGTCATGCGAAAATTACACTATTGGAAAAAATAGTGATGATGTAGCAAAGTTAAAAAGTAAAGTATATGCTGCACTAATAAACTTTAGACGTTCATTCGATTTCGTAATTCACAGCATAATTTCGCAAAAATTTTGCAATGAACAGACATTACTGGACAAATAATGTGGAAAATAACATTTGACAGTCAATATAATGATCAAATTCAATGATGACAATTATTTAAAGAAAATTGTTGAAGTAATTAAATAAAGATAAAATGGCAAAAACAACAATATGACTCTCTAATTCAAAAATTGGATGCAAATAAAATTTTTTACAATGTAAATAATTGGATTTTAATTTACAGCGATTTAATTGATAGAATAAGAATAAACATAATTTTACAAAAGGCTATTACAACTATCAAGCAACACTTCAGGATGCATCAACCGGTTTAAAAGTGGTAGCTTAAAACTGGAAACCGTTGTGATAAAACGAACAATATTTTAATACGTAAAATTATTTTGCATATGAATTTGAATCAGCAACTTTATAGTGCATATAAAAACCTCCACAAATGAAAAAAACTGCAGTAGTCGCTAATAATAAGTATGATTCTTGTTGATACAGATTGGAATATCTGATAAATAAGGTGAAAGTGAAAATATTATTTTGGTAAAGATGTCGATAGAATAATGCACTTATAACTCATACTTCTGCTCTTGCAATTTATCAGAATTTTAGTCCAATATAAATTAGTCGACAACAGCTCATTGATGTTAAATTACAAAAAATATTCTAAAAACTCAACAAATCAGAACTTCGTACAGTCTGTGATAAAAATGACAACGAAACATTAAATTACATTTTGATTGATTGTCAATTGTGTGTTAGTATGCGAAACAGAAACTTTTGCAACAACGATATTAAACACGCATTGAAACTGTCAACTAAAAGAGAAGTTGTAAACTTTTATTACTATATCATAAACGTTTTAAAGCTAAGGTGATTTGCCACAAGTGAATAATAAAGCACAAACTGATTGTCAGTAATACTGTAAAGATATATATTGTATTAAATATACATCGAGTAAACATATAATTTATATTAAAAAATATAAACACACAGATTTGCCAGTTAATTAATTACTAAAATATTATATCCTGATCACTTACATGATGCTAAATAAAATATAAATCTCCATACTGTACAAATTTAAATAAGAAGAATCAACTACGAGAAAACTAAATTTCGAAACAATTAAAATTGTATAAAAATGTGATATATTTTTTGTATTAAAGAATTCATTAAACTAAATACTTTGATAGGTCAACTCTGATTTTCATATAACTATCTCAAGATTTATTGTATCCGCAAATTTTAACAAAATATAAGTAAAAATACCTATTTCCAGATTAGGTTTTGAAAGTCTTCCTATTTTTTTCGAGTTTCCACCAATTACCCTGTTAAGATCAATTCTGGGACTCTTATTAGTTGAATCTTATTTCCACTAGACTGAGGGAAAGAGACCGAACATTGCTCAATACATATTCATATCTTAAAACACTCTACAAGCAAACAATAAATATATAATAACATAATTAATCTCTTTAATTTTAGCTGTTTTTATATTGTACAATTTGTTAGTAAATATTTTTATAGTTTCTAAAATTCAATAATCTGTTTGGCTTTTTAATACTTTTAATTTAATTTGAATTAATAATATTTTAAATAATAATTAATTTAATTGAAATAATTTATCTTTCAATGTTTCATTGGTAATTAATAACTGAATAATTACAAAACAAAATCTTAAAGCATTAAGATTTTTTTAACTCTAACCAGTTCAAGCCATAGAAATATTACAAGTTTCAATGATTCTAAATGAATGACGTTAAAAAATGTTCAGTTCAATTATTTCAAAATTTTGAGGTGATCTTTATAATAAAATGATTACTTTTTGATTTTAAGCTTTTTATATTTTTATCAATTCAATACAGATTATTCCATACGGTTTATTACAAAAACTGTTATTTTACTGAATAAATCTGGTTAGCTCAACTAAATACCTTTCCGTTGGGAAGGTACCATTCAAAATTGCGAATGGCATTCACATTGAATACAAATTCACACTGAACTTTTTTCGTCAAATTTATGTATATTACATAACGATATGTGGATCAAAAATTGCAAAGGTGCATTCCTGCGTGTTTCTTGTTACTGAAAAACGCAAAGATCGTAGCGGAAACGTATTTGGCAAATCAGAGTATCGAAAGATAAGCGAAGGAGGTCGAGGGGGTACCAAAGGATGCAATTTAACTTCCATCTCGTTACTACTGTAAGATCGAGATTCTTAGTCAACTCGTCTTACTTGTATTGACGCTTGAAGAACTTTTCGAATTAATTTAATTTAACGTCTAAGGAGCTGGAATTGAATAGATTTCACTCCGTGTTGATGCCGCATTCATAAACACAAAGCCAGACCCTGCTGCTGATTTTTATTGAATAACTGATTGTAAAAATATATCGTATACCACAGAGGAATTAATTTCTTTTAGATTGAAATATTCATGTTTCGCGAGTAACTTGAAATAAAATGTTTAATGTTCATTTTGTTTTATTTTACACAATAGAAATTATGAAGCCGAAACAGCTTTTATATTTTGTGATAAAGGATATATTTAATATAATTTTTTTGAGCAATTCGAAAATAAAGAATAAAACGAAAAACTTTAATAATGATAAATGGTCTTTCTTAAAATAAAACAAAAGTATATAATTATTACTATACATATAAAAGTGCGTTTTTATATCATTATTTCAAAAAATTAAAATTTATTTTATTCATATACTTTAATTGTATATTTCATTCAAATAACTGTCGGACTATGTTAAATCTTACTCTATTCTAAAAAAAGAAATACATTGAACTTTATTATTTTAGATTTTATTTTATATTAGATTTATTGCATTAGATTAAACTTTAATCATCCAAAATATTTATTATGTATTAAAATATTATCTGTTTACTGTATTTAGAATCTTAAGTAATTAAATATTTGCATTCAATTTTTTGTATACAATTTTGTATAAACAAATGATTGTCGTCGATGTATTATTTATATATTCGATTAAATATTAATTCATTTTACAAGATGGATAATTTTAATATTATTTCATTAAGTTAAAAAGCTCATTAAATCTCATTTCATCAAATAGACACTCCAATTGTACGCATTACTAATTTTAATATTGTTTTATGATGTTGCAGTAATCTCCTTTTCTTATTATGAAATTGTATAACATTCATATAAACTAATATCAGACTTTTTGAATGTAATTAAATTTAATACAATTTAATAATTGCAGAAAATATTATCAAAACGTATAATATAAAATTGATTAATTCTTCAATTTAAATAATATTATTGATTGAAAATATGAGTGATAATAATAGACTTAATATTTTTGCTGTTAGACCATACTTGAACAGACGAATGAATAAGAATTCATTTTTATATAAAAACTGAGAAAAAAACATATATGAAAGTACTCGTGTAGATTATGTGTCATGAAATAAATTTCCTCGTACAAAAATTACCTTTATTATTTTAAATTTGCATGAAAGCGTAAGGTAGAACAGTTGGCCTCACGACAAACATCGTTACTCGAACTTTCGCGGGAAAGATTCCTTCATTAATGAATATCGTCGAAGAAAGCTTCTTATTAAAAACTGCTCTTAATTATTTAAGTTAAAACATAATACCAGCTTAAACACGGTAAGTGGCTTTAAGCAAAAATTTCGTATTTGAACTACGCTGTGCTGAGGCACCGATTATTACATATTATTTACTGCAGTGTCTTGCATTATTTGCAGCTCTGAAAACATTAACACCGCTTACTTTCTTTTTGTAAAATACAGTTGTCACGATTTACAACAAATGAGTTGACTTTAATTTCCCGTAAAAAAATAAAAACGACAAGTCTATTAAAATTATGCCCCTTTAACGATAAAAAAGACAATTTAGAATCCGCCTCGAACTGTGTTTATTTAATGCCAAAGCGTGCAATAAAATGGAGATATTAAACGCTTTTATCGTTATTTCGTTTATATTTTTGGATAACTGTATCAACTTGCACATAATTCGATGCAGTCTCGTTGTAAATTAACCTTCATGAGCATTTCCGTAAAACGTTAAATAGTAATTTTTTAAATGGAAAAATAATACAAAATTGAACGTGAAAACACAAAGCGTACTTATTTTATGAAATGCGGTTCTCAGTCTCAAACTGCGCACACATTTTTTTTTCGTTTCTTTTGTTATCGTTATGAATTATTCTGATCGAATGATTTGAATTTGAGGATTCATCAACGCAAAAGCAGACACCTTCGTTTCGACATAATTAGATTCATGTTCTTTTTGAGTTTATAATTTTTGCATAAATGATTCCTTTCAAAGTATCAGTTGGGAAGTCTGCGATAGCAAGAATATAAACGAATCACTGGTCGCCGATCGATTTACGTTCTCTGTGTTCCTTGCCTGCGCGTTTGCCTCCTTCACCTCGACATTCGCAACGAAACCAATTTGCATAGGAGTCAATCCTGACAGCATCAGACGCAGACATTCGCAAATGCCATTACAGTATCCCCATCTTGTAATACACTTCTTCACTAAATCAGAGAATCAATTTTTTTCCATTTTATTAAAATATTCGTTTAACGTCGTTGTTATTATTATAAAGTCGCATTAAACAGTACTTTTGTAAATTTAGCTACAAAATTAATGAAACTGTAAAAATATGGCTTAAAAGTATGCGATTTTTGAAAGTGTAGAAATTTTTTTAATCATATATATTTATATATAATACCAGATTTTTTACTATCATGTTTCTATTAATAATATCTATTATAAAATAAGACAATTAAGTATAATTTTTTTTTAAATTATTATCTCCAGTACAAAATCCAGTCAGTTAAAAATCATTACTGATCATAATATTCCTGTAGTCTAAAAATAAATAATAATTAAACATATACGTTTTTTTGAACCATGAATTCTATCGAATTAAAATTAAGGTATATTTCTATATGGTCAGTTACATAATTTTCATAGTAATTTTTATGCTCGATAAACATGGTATATTTTAAACCAAGATCATACATATTTACGAAGAATATCGTATTTAGATATATATTGCTGAAAAATCCTATAAATTTCCATTTATTGAAATTGAACGCTTGAAACTTCATACCTATCACGAATTCCTTCTTGAAACCCAACAAGATTTTTACCGGGAATGTAACTTATAACAATAAATATGAGTAGTTGGAAATACCTATTTAAAGCATCTTCGGGAAACCCTTAAAGAACTGTACCACAAAATTATCCATATAATTCAGTTAAAATACTTTCTTGGATATCTTGAATTTATTAGCATTTAAATTTTGCTTATGTAGATTAACAGAATTTGTTTGTTTGTGAAAAAGAGTTATTCAATTATAGCAAGAAAATATTAATAGAATTTTATTTACGAAACTTTTTTACAATCCAATCTGAGGTAGTCGGTGAAACATTGAAAAAACTCTTTTAAAATAGTTTTGTTGTAACCCAACTTGAACTATCTACGAAAACAATGAAAGAGACCTTATAAGGCGTTGTTGTTGAAACGTGACTAATATCTAGATGAACTTTACTTATTAAGATAACTTACAAATTTTCCAATCGAAATCTAATTTGAATCTTTGACCGATGTAACACATAACAAGGAAATATGTAAATTCCGTAAACAAAATTTTGTACAGTAATATTTCGTAAACAAATATTACCATTCAATATGTTATTTTCATTTTTGGCAAAAAAATATATTAAAATTTCAAAATTTATTTTTAAATATTTTACATTTTTTTTTATCTGAATATCTCTTGCTAGACTACATTGTTTATTGTACATTATGCAATTATACATTTTTACATATTACTGTCGTTATTTTTCACATTATTATAAATTCAAAAAGAACTTCAACTACAAAATAGTTGTTTAATGATAATAATTCAGTCATTTTTTCATAATTACACCAATTAAACATTTCAGCAAATATTAAAGAATCAAATTATTTATATATATATATATATACAATTTAAGCAGTTTATATTAAAAAGTATAACTTTATTTAAAATATTTCACCTTTATGTAATAGTTATATTTATTACAGGTGCAATAGTTATAATATTAGCCATGTTATGTTTATTTTTAAGATATTTTTTATTCGTTGAATTTAATATTTTATTTACTGTAAAATATTAAAAATTTTGTATCATTTTAAGATATCGGAAATATTGCTCAAAATTTGAATAATGCATTCTTAAAAAGCATGACTTTAACTCTCAATCACTTGCGGTCGCGTATGCTGTTTTTTTTCATAACGCCACGTGCCTGGATATGAATACGAAATTGAAGTACTTTATCTGGGCGCGTCATCAAAATTCAGCGATCGTTCTTTAGACGTCAAAGAACGCAAATTATAATAATCACAATCATAATCATAGCGTTAAATTTTCGTCCAAATGAGATTATGCAATTTTTCTTGCAAATTGTCTGAAAATTTATCTTTCAAGTGCTAAGAAATTCATGTAAAACGGTACCACATATACTATATAAATAAATTCCATCCGACATCTTTTTACAGATGAACAATTTTTAAATATTTTTCTTTGCCTTTGACGTGCATTTTTTTCAGTTTAAAACTTTTTTTTCTTAAGATATAATTATACACAATTGTTTTGTTTGACAAATACATCACTCTTATGAACTAAAATAAATATAAAATTATTACGTGTAGATTTCGAAGGTAAAAATCGATTTTTGTATTCATTTTTTGTTTCGTAAATTAACTGAAGATTTCATTTCAAAATAATTTAAAACAGTACGTGAAATATAATACTATATTGAAAACAATTCCAACGTTTTTGACTATTCATTTTTTGCGTCGAAAATATTCTTATTAATATGATTTGATAAATGTTTAAACGTCGAATAAATTTATATATTTTCTTTAAATATTTTAAATAATTTTTATTCCATTCGAAAAATAAAAGTAATTTATTAATATACCAATGCTTTATTGAATCAGTAACTTTATAGAAAATAAACAATTTCCTAAGTCAGTTTCATGAACTCTGACATTTCAGGTTTAAAATTATATTTCATTAAAAAGGTTAAGAAGTTAATTTTTAATGCAATTATATTTTTGCACTACGTTACAAAAGTAATGCAATTAAAAATATATTATTAATATGCATTTTATCTCTCATCAATTAACTTTATCAAAAAACTATCATCGAATTAAAATGGCATTTTTAAATAAAAGTAGTTTCATTGTGAAATTACATATATAATTACGTTTGGTTATTTAGTCGTCAAGATGACGGTATATACGTTTTTTTCGTTTCCTTCCTTGCACGTTCCAGCACTTTTCTTTCTTGTTTCTTTACTTACTTAAATTAATTATTTCAATAGTCCACTAATGCAATAATTTTTATTTCTTTTAGCTTAAAAGACTATAACTATTTAAAGTATTTTCTAAATATTTATATATTAAATATACATAAAAACTCATTATTTTATATTAGAAATTTTTGTTATAAATCTTCTTTATATTGTTCTTATTTAAATATGATAACATATATAATATGATGCACTTCTTACATATAATAATTTAATATTATAGTAATTATATACTATGAAATTCCATACAATTATATTACATAAAATAGGTAGAATAATAAGAATAATAAATAATTTATGTGTTACAACATTAAAATTCGTACAACATTCAAAAAGTATATCAACGATTGGCGATAATCACATGACCGAAGACATAGACTAAATAACTGATATACTTTTTCGGAGAAAAAAAATATATTCATATTTTGTTCCTCAATTTAAATTACCAGTTACCTAGTATTATATTATCTGTCATTATTTAACCATTAACGACTGGTTATCATACAAACTCGTTAATCACTTCATCAATATATTCCTGACTAGCGAAATGTACTCGCTGATTGATAAATCTGCAGAAAATAAAATGTATATGACTAAAGAAATCTAATAATCAATTAAAAACTTACTTTTTATCATTACCTTACACTTTGCTACCATACTACAAAAAAATATGAGGAAGAATTGCATTAATCATTATTTATTCCAAAATAAGTCAATCAATCACTAAAGAATTTATTTTATTTATCTGATTTGAAACTTACAAATCAATATCAATTTTATCATTATTGTCTTCTAAAAATAAAAAAACAAAAAAAAAACAAAACAATAATAAGTAGTGTCTAAAATTGATTTAATCAATAACAAGATAAAACACTCCAAAAAAATGTTTGAAATTACTAAATTAACAATATTTGATTTCGTAATATAATAACAGCTAAAATATTCATTTTAATTTAGTTCAAATATACATTTAAAGCAAAACTAAACCTATCGCTGAAATGATATGTTTATATATTTAAAATACGTAGCTTTATTCAGCTACTGCATTGCTATAGTAGCAGATGGTCGCAATATGCATTTCGTTTCATTTATGAGTTGTTTCATGTTACCTGTACCATTATTATACATATACACACATATTATTTTTTGTAACAGATGCTAAAAGCATTTTTAGAAATGAATTTTACTTTTACATTACTTCTAACCTTCTACTCATTTTTATAACAATGGTATTAAATAAAAATGTTATGCAATATCTATTTATAAAATATTATTCTACATTTTAAAATAGCCGCATACAAAATTTATTCTTATACAAAATAGATTGCTTACTATCATTCAAAACGATTACAGTTTTCATTTCATACATGACTTTAAATACATTTTTGTTGAACG
>JABFOX010000515.1:0-16357 GCA_022817665.1 Axea sp. ZL-2020
ATGACTTATTCCGTTATTTATAACAGATTGCACAAATAATTTCACGAGATATACTTAATTATTGTAATATTATTGTTCAAAGTAATTACTATTATTTTTTATTACACTTTTACGTTTGTTTGATAACTGATAAAAGATATAGTAGAAAAAAAGTAGCTCTTTGATTCGATAATACATTCATCGTTGTAGGATTTCAGTGATAAGAATAAGTGATAATATTTTAAATCCAATATGAAAAAGTACGCGTTTTATAGAAAAATTATTTAATTTAAATGAAAAATAGTTTTTAATCCTTTTTTTTCTCATTAAACAATTACAATATGCATAATAATATTACTTTACGTTTTGTTATTGTGATTCATGTGAATGATAATTATTTTATTTATTTTATTAATACTATGAACCAGATGCTATTCATATTAAAAAATCAAGTATAATTAATGAAATATATCTCACATTTGTCAGATGTACTTTTCTTAGTGTAGCTGATAACTGTAAAGTTTATTCTAATTTAATATAATTGGATTTATTGAAAACCATGTTGATAAATCGTGTTCTAACAGATATTTACAGATTTAGCAGGAAAATTTAGTAGTAAAAAAATAAAGCCATATAACGTTTACCAGGAAAAAAAATATTGTCCATAAAATACTATAATATAATAATATAATATGTTAAATATACATATGCACATATGAAATATATAGATGATTTATTATTATATAATTGTACCATATTGTGTATATATATAATACGTTTATAAATATATTTCATTTATTTCAACTTGTAAATTAATTTGTAATTTGAACTATAAATTAAAATATTGAATATATTTAAATATTTTTATTCGAAAAAATCGAAATTGTATTAATTTAGATATAAAATATAAAAGAAACACGTAGTAATGCATATGTAAAAAGTAGATATAGCATACAAATTAAAAATAAAAATGGATAGATTACATTTGATTTGTATAAATAAATTTGCTCTGGGCTTTTAGATTTAGAAAAATATTCTACGATATTACAAATATGTTATACAAAATTTAACAAGGTAATATAACGTCTACGTAAAATTAACTGTTTTAAACATATAAACATGATTTCGACATTCCAAAAATTCGACATGTTAGATAATCTTTAATTTGTTTGACAATAGATTGTAAATACACATATAACTGTTCTATCAGGTTTTACAATTAGGTAGACACGGTGTATTTATAACTTATTTAATTTTAAAGCTATTTGAAGAGGATCAAAAAGATGATCGAAACGTTATATTAATAAAATGGTAACAAAAAAATAAATTTAATTATTTATTTTAAATTAGTGTACAATATATGCTATATAAACTAATTATCTGAAAAATAATTTAAAAGATACTATTATATTATATAAAATTAGTTTTGCAGAATAAAACAAATGCCGTAATGCAATTTCTAAAGAAACTTTTAATGTATATTAAAAAAATAATGCACATAAAAGTTTTACTTTGTTAATGTGTATTTAGAATTATAATTAAGTAAATTATATAAAATGCTCAGATATTGTATATAATACATTTGAGATATTATAGATAATATAAAATTCTATGAAATTTTTGAAGTATTTAAAAGAAATAAAAAATAAATTTTGAAAGTATTAAAATTTTTCAGAACTGCTAAAATGTTGATTCATTACACTTACATATTTTTTGTAATAGGTATACTAACCATTATGATCTTTTATATCAAAAACAAATATGTCTAGTATAACACTAACACGAATCACAGGAACGTAAAATAGTGGGGTATATTTAAAATTACTACTGGCACCCTAATATTATTATTCAGTATGCAAAGCACGACTGAAGTAATAGTGCTGTTGAATAGATGGAAATATGGTAATACAGTAAAATGTATTCAAAAACAACACTTAATAGTTTTTATATACTGTATGCAAAAAGAAACTAACTAATAAATCTTTCTTAAATATGAATGAAATATGCTAAATTGCCGAGTCTTACATTTACAACTTCATGTATAAATGTGATATTTTTTGTAATTCAATGTTGTTTGATCATTTATATAGTGTTTGTTTAATCATTTATATATCACCTGTAATCTATATTTTAACTATTCTTACATTTGAAATTTCATAAAATTAAAATTGTTTTATAGAATTAATATTAAATTAGGTTCAAATAATAGAAAAAATAAGCAACAGTGATATAGATTAAATACAATATATCAGAAGAGTCATATGGTGAATACACATTGGATAAAAAAAAGGAAAAAGTACGTATGGAATATTTTTAAAAAATGCAACTTTGACATCTGATTAATAAAAGGTATTCAGACTGATCAGTGATTATCAGCATTTAAAGTGTCGTCAATGTAAAAGTGACCTTATAAACTATTCAAGTTTACAAGATTAAATCTGACAATATTGACGAGTTCAAAGAAAGAATACGCAATGTTTTTAATTCACTAATACGAGATATTGGAAAATATTTTTCAACAATTTTACATTTGCTTACCTTGATACAAAAGGCAAAAAGGTTGTTGTTAATTAGAACATTCTGCAATATAAATTTTTATTTACTTTGTAAGGTTCAGTAAGAAACGAAGAGATATACACGCAAGCGTCTCAATGGTCAGGTGGTTAATTTCAAAATTGGTTTCTTGAAAAAATTCAACACTATCTATCACAAGAAAGAAATGGTTTCCAATTAAAACCTACATGTAAAATCTAATTCTAAAATAAGAAATGGAGGTTTTAACAAATCTGAAATGTATTGCACAAGAATTGCGAAACAAAATTTTTTGCGATTATAAGTTCATGCCAATGATTAAAAATCACAAAAATACTTTCCCAGGCAAACCTAGGTACAGATCAGATTCTATTATAAATTATGTAATAAAAAATGGAGATTTGAACTTAACATTTCAAAGTTGCTTTCGCCCTACTTCCAGGGGGTCAAAGCAACGGTTCAACTTTGGTATCACTGAATAACTTTTTTAACAATTTCATTATTTATTTTTTGCTTTTTGTTCTGATGCGCATTTCACCAAATATTTGACAGTTCTGGAATTTTTTATTCACCTTGTATAAATATGATTTATATGTATGCTTATTCTATTTAATTATGATTAACACAAATAATCGACATCCTGCATAAAGTTCAGAGTTTATGCCTTGTTAGTCGTAATTCTAAAAAATGTTGTGCTTGATGTTTTATATTTAACATTTCATTCTTGTTTAATATTTTCTGATTTTGCTTCGCATTTCGTTTGATTAGCAAACCTCACTTTCTGACACTTATCATCTGATATGAAGTTTGTACGAATTTATGAAGAGAATTGTGAAAAGGAACATATACGACGCGCTGGAAGCGTAGTAGAGGGTACGATGTCGTCGAAATATGTATTAATCAAAATTAAATAATATTTAGTCGACAATTCTATAATACATATAAGAAAAAACAAAGGTCTGTTTGACACGCTGAACAATGTTAGGATGTTTTTGCAAAATCTTATTATTTTGCTTATAAATTACCAAATGAAGAATATTTATCTAAAACCAAAATAGCTTTAATAATTTGTTTAGAAATTTTAATATTTAATATACAAATAGCCATAATATTTAACGTCATTAGTTTATGTGCTTGTGTGAGTTTAAAAAAAAGGAGTTTACTATATATGCATTTTATACTCCATATGCTATCATGCAATACAATTTCTCGTTATAAATCGAATTTCAAGGCTTTAAAAAGATATCTATGAATACATTAACTATATCTGTAACAACGGAATAAGTATATTCTGCCGCGGTTCTCAATTACCGTAGAACCAAAATATATAAAGTTCAGAAAACATTTTGCTACAAATCAAAACGAAGCAGAATTACTAATAATCAATAGAATGTAAAATAATATAATTATAAAATATGCTGTACAAGAAGCAGTAAAGAAGTTTGATCAATGATTACTTCAACAAAAGCAAAGTAATGATAAGAAGAATCTTTCAACAGAGAAAATTCAAGAGAGAAAATTTGATTGCCATAAAAATGATATTTCTTTTTTATAATTAGAAAACGTCTTATAATTAGAAGATTTCTTTTGTTATTATTTTTATATTGAGATTGTAATTCACTTCTTTACTGTAAAATAAAATATTAAAAGTATAATTTATATTTACGGAATGTTATTTTGTATATAAAATAATTTTATTGTTCGAGGAATAACTATTCATATTTATGATGTGATATTGCATTACATTTTATTTAATGTGTGGGATCAAATTTGATTCATTATTAAGAAATAATGAATTGTAAATTAAAAAATTTAAAGAATATATACAAGAAACTAAATAAAAGATACATTGTATATTATTAAGTAATTGTATACGTTGTGACTGATGTATAATCAGTGTATTTCGCAAAGTTTTGTGAGAAATTATAAACAATTAACATAATTTCAATATGATACACTATAAGTGTCGCATAGTTTTACAGTATCATTTTGTACATCGATGGAAACTGGTGCGGATTTAATATGGAACATTTCTGGATAATTATCGGGTATAATCCCCACCCCCTCCCCAGAAAACACAGGTTTTTTATGCAATTTTCCACGCTGATTTCGAATCTGTAAATATTTCGCGGTGATCTCAAACGATTCTCAAAATATTTGTGATTTTCGGTTCAGGACGTGCAGCACCCGGCTGCATTTCCAACCTGCATAATATGCTGCACAAATATATGTTTGCGATACATTTCTTAACGTTGATAATGAATGCATATAATAAAACTAACTAACTAAGAAATAGTCAATATATATAATACATTATTTCATCACGCGATATTTATGTTAGTTTTGTTAGTTTGCTTAGTTTGCTTAGTTGTCTTAATTTTTTTATATATATTCATAATCAACGTTAAGAAATGCATTACAAACATATGCTTGTGATGCATTATATTATGCAGCATATTATGCAGGTTGGTAATGTAGTTGGATGCTGCGCGTCCTGACTGAAAATCGCAAATATCTTAAAGACCGTTTGAGACCGTCGCGAAATATTTAGATTCGAAATCAACGTGAAAAACTGCATCGATTGCAAATATTGATACCTCATCTGGGTTGGGGAGGGTAATACCCGATAATTACCCATTTCTGATATATTGTAGTTTTGTATGCTGCTCTCAACTACCAAAAACTTTAACATTATCTTAATCAAACTCATGTACTTCAATCAATCGGTATTTAGTGGCCACGTTGTGTTTTTAATGTTCAATTTTCAATTATTACCATCTTTTTGTTTGGCCAAAGCAACATTTATTGACGTTATGAGTTTTACAGTTAATTTTTTAAGTTGAATTATTATTAATATTAATATTTACATAAATGTTACAATAAACTTTTTTGATAAGGTTTTGATAAGAGTAAAAGAGAGCTATAGTGTACCCTTTTCAATGTTGTGATTGATAAACTTTCCCATGTTAATAATTACAATAACAACAAGAATATTCTGATAAAACCTGCTTTTTTATTTTATTAAAAAGTCGTATGTTGATTCAATAAATTATCTTTCTCGAGGTTTATTTAGCTTCAGTAATCTGCAAAACTACATTACAGCCTATATCTCAAACATAAGATTTACATAAATTTAACGAAGTTTGTAATTTAGATTAACATTGATTTTTAACTCTTTAAAGATTTGTCAACTTTCGTTCAAGAAAAAATTTTTGATAATAGTTTTGTTGACATTTTGAATTTTGTATATTATACCTTTAAAGTGGTTTGGCAATTTCTAATACCATGTCAACTTTTTTGACGATTAAACGCAATACTTCTTCGGTCAAAGAACGGCCTTTTCCCGTGAATCTGCTCGTTAGGCGATTTTGCTTTTGTGCTATGGGCCATATATTTCTATGTACTTGTCTACTTCCTTCATATACATTAATTCTAAGCATTATGGCTAATCTGGAAATAAAAACTGGGATTGTTAAATAGCAATTTTTGAAAAATGAATGAACATTACGTACAAGCATCTCAAAAAGGTTCGATTTCGTCAAGGACTATTGTACTGGAACGCAGGATAGTCCGGATACATTAAAACACCATCTTCGACAAAGCCGAGCAAATATTGAAGGGCCAGGGAATGGCGGAGTTAACGTACATAGCATAATCATTGTTTATAAAATATTTCTTGAAACCACTTTTTTCGCACTCTCCTCTTTGCTTGCTTTTGCTTTTCCTTTTCTTCTGTTATTTGCTTATTATATGCTTTATCATGTATTAATCTAATTTCTGTTGTACAGTACATTTTCCGAATTCATTTTGTACTGTGTACTAAAATTGAAAATAAAAATTAATAAATATTAATCTTGGTTGTGTCCACAGTTGTTGGATCTTGAAGTGAAATTTTTCACGAGCTATTTAATAAATTGTGTATTTAATAAAGAATAATAATTTGTAAAAATAATAAATTGTAAAAAGTCACAATACTTACTAATTGCGCTAAATTACGCTACAATAATTATTACGCAATTAAAGGTATTAAAGGTGATTTTTTATTTCGTAAACTGGTTTTGGCGTATGCTTTTTACAATACAAATTAGACCTACGTGGCCAGAGTTGCTCTAATATATATATACTCACATTTAAACGCTGCGCTATCCGAATAGAGAAGCTCGAGTTGCCTTCCGATTTAACTCTCATTCCTTGTTCTTTGCCTTTCTACGTTCGCCCTCTGACCAACTTTACTTAGTTATCCATCCTGACCTTACTTATGTCGTTTTACAGTACAGAATACTAAATTTGTGGATTTACTTATTCTTCTAATACTATTGATTACAACATTTTTAGAGCTGGGTAAATATAGTAATTTTACATAATATAATATAACATTAACTCTTTATATTATGTCAGAAAAAACACGACAAAAATAATTTTTGAAATTTCTTCATTATTACAATTAATCTAACATTGACACGAGATTTCTTATCGATATTTATGGAGGATCGAAATACTCGTGTTTGTTATTTTTACACTTCAATATTACATTTAATAAAACTTGTATTTATATTATATGAATTAGCAAATTCTTTTATCCATTCATTAATTTAAAAATGTGTTTTTTTTTTTATTATTATTAAGACTAATCATGTTACTTTTTTTTTTGACTATACATGCTTAATTTCATAGTAATAATTTAATAAAAATTGTTCAAAATTATTTCTTTTCATTAAAATTTATTCGATTTTTTATTTTACACGAGTATATAATAATTGATTTTGATGAAAAATTCTACCTATTAAAACAGTACGTTAATATGATGAAATGGAATACATTTTTAAATTGTGTAATAATTTTATCTGACGTCATAATCTGTAGTATCGATTGAATTTTATCTTTTTATTAAGTCGGGATGAAAGCGATTTGTAAAATCAACCATTATAACTCAAATTATGTTGCTAATAATATCTTAACATGAATATATAAAACGATAAATTTTTATATCATAGATTTGTTCTGTTTGAAATTGTATGTTGTAATGCTATGTATCCTATATTTTTGAATATGTTTGATATTCCTCATTTTAACTGAATATTCCGTTCTTTTTAAAAATGTTTTTGCATTCAACAGACATTTTTTTAACGAACATTCTTTGATGCTCATTAAAAATATTGTTAAAATATGGCATAACAGTGCAGATTTAGGTTGGTAAATTCACACATGTGTATCATACACATGTATCGTTTCACAAACTAATAATATGAAAATATCCCACGCAGTGAGTTAATCATCACTTGATAATTGGTCGGATATTCGCCTGGTATCAACGACCGTTGGAAAAACCGCTGTCATGACGTTGATTGGGCTTGTCCCAACTCAAAATGAAGCAATGTTTTGTATTGACCTAATGTCAATCTTTTACATTGCCCCAATGCATGTTGCAGATGTAAAACTGATTTAAATATCAGTTACAAGCATTATCCAAACACCAATTTGGAATTTTTTTTCAATATCAAATTTTTAGGAAATATTTACCATTATTGATCCTTCATTCGGAATTAACGTTAGTCCAACGCCGATTTTACATCGGTTACAGATATTGGTTACGTAACCAAAGTTAATGCTATTCCTGCAACAGCGTAAAATATTAAGTCAGTCTTGACAGTTGACGTTGGTTCCTAATGTTCATTACGAGCAACTTCATAATATCGGAAATTTATATCGAGACAGTATTGGCTTAATATTATTTGCCAACCGTCTTTTACTGATAGCAGACCATTCTGGGCAAACGATGTTAGGTCAATGCAAAACATTATTTCATTTTGATGCTTAGACAACAGTGAGTTCATGATATCAATTTAATGTTGGCCCCTATTTTCCACGGTTGGAGAACGCTCTGTATTACTGCATGGGACTATATATATTTAATAATATTAAATATTATGAAAATTCCTTAGATAATTGTACAATAAAATTTATCATTACGTCATGATTTTTCTTACAAATGTAAATTTGAATTCTGTTCTAAGCTTGAAAATGTATAAAAATGATATATATAGTATTGATTTATCGTTTCTTCTTTTTTTTTGTTTTCTTTGAGCGAGAGGAATTGGTAGATATTCGTAAATATATAGAAAAATTAATTTTTGAGTCCATTGTAAAGTGTACATGCAGTAACGATTTAATTTTTGCTTTGCATGCAAATACTTATTAGAAAATTAGATATGTTTGGATTTTTTAAACGAATTACATACACTCGGATTTAGATAATTATAATTCAATTGTAAGAGATGCTATTGTTGAAGGTGCTAATTATCGCACATTTGATTTCAGTTGATCGTATGTGTCAAAGATACGTATACATAATTAAGCAGTATAAAGCAATGTATATTTATATATTAAAAGTATCTATTTAAATCAATTGATATTTGCAGTTTCAATTAATTGGTTCTTGTGTACTGGATTCTGCAATTTAATTGTTTTTTTACGCATTCTAACGGGCTTTGTTATACGGAGGTGTTAATATATATTGATATTTATTTTATTATTTTACCGTTTTCACATGTTTTTATTTAATGTTAGATTTTTACACGTGCAAAATTCTACAGTATTTGAAATTAGTTATATGTGCATGAAATTTCAAATATTTAAATATCAACATTTATTATCTAATATGTTACTTTATTTTCTTTGCGAAAACACTCATCATTTGGAAAATAATACGCATTAAAATTATACGAATCATGAAATATTAATGCTATAATATAAAACTTTATAAAATAATAAATCATAATGGGAAATAATTTCGATACATTTTAATTAAATTGTAAAATAGCCGATCTGTACACTTTTGTATATAAATGTAATCAATTAAAACTCAGTCGTTTATTGAATATGAAATTTATCATTTTACTATATTCTGTGTGGTATTACATATTTACAAACTTACAAAAATGACTAATTTTGTTTATGTATTTATTTGCTTATTTTTATACGCACTCGCAAGTGAAGCATGCAAAAACCTATTGCATAAACATTTCCTTTGTTCAACATTTCTCGTTTAAAGTTATTTAATCTGTAAACATCTTCTTTATTATTGCGTTACTCAAAGGAATACCACCGTGTTTAAAATTGCGAGTTAGTTATTTTAAACGTTTATTCTTAAAACTAACATAAAAATTAATATCACTGAAATAGTTCTTACTTTTTTAAACCGTCAAATTGAACCAAATTAATCAATGCAAAACTTTTTATCATTGCAAGATCTCAGTATGTGACATTTTTACGTTTAAATTCTTTGTATTAATCATAAATAACATTTCATCATATGTTACAGAATCCATGTAGTATACTTGTTATGCTACTTATATCTTGTATTTTGTAGATAATGAATTCAATTTCAGCTGTTTAACATATATAATATATAATATAAGGAAGTTGAACTTTTTATATTATGCATAATGTGATAAACATATTATTAATAAAGGAGTTACATAAATATTGATGATGAGTTCACTTATAAAAAGAAGCACAACTGTTGAAATTAAACATAAATTTAGTTTATTATAAAAAAAATACATTAAGTTTATAAACTCTAGTGAACCGTACATAATGGAAGTTACAATTCTTTAATTAAATTATTTATAATGCAAAACTTATCACGTTTATGACGGTCGAAAGATCAAATTTACATTTATTTTATATTAATTTGACACAACAATCATTATTGTTAATATTAAATTAAAAAAATATCAGTATTTATATGAATTTTGTAAATTAGGAATGTATCTTTTAACTATTTTGTTAATGTATTTGTACCTTTTGCATTTTTAATGAATTTTATCTATTTTAAAAAATACTTTATTATTCGTTTGTACTATTTTATTTATTACGAGTTACATATCCATTATGTTTTAAGTAAATATTTAATAATTTATTTGACGTTAATAAAATTATGCTACGTCTAATAAAGTATAATAAAATATTTATGAGCAAAATTCTGATATTAGTCATAATTAATAATTGTGATTATTATGCATTTACACATAGTTTCATTTTATTTCATTATTTATTATAACTTATGAAAATTTAAAGCCTTAATATTGTCTTCGAAAACTTCTACTCAGTTGGCCTATTAAAAAAAGTTTAATAGTATATTTAACAATTTATTTTTGTTATGCTCTCAATATTTTTTTTTTATATTTTAATACAATACCCTTTCAATGCGTGTGCAACATTAGTTTATTTTTATGCTAAGATACATCGATGATGACGTAAATTAACTTCATTAACTTACTGTATTGGGAAAATTTTTAAATGCAATCTTGAAATGTATTAACTTGGTAGAAATTATCAATATCTAGAGACAAGAAAGTGCGATCTCATATATATTTTAAATACATTATTAATAGACCGAAGATACTTTTATTTACATGAAATATAACGTTCTACAAATAGCCTGATTACTGAAGTTGCGTTAGTAGAATAAGCATATATTTGATCAGACAATATAACATTTCGTAATCGTTAAGTATGAGCTTTTTTTATAAATTATTATTATTATTTGTGTTAATCTTCCTTATTTATGAAATAATTAAACAATTAATTATTTTTTTGTGATTAATTTTATAAAGTTCAATGATTATATGTAAAATGTTTTGGCAAATAATGTAAAATATTTAATATATCAGGAAATTATTGCATAATTTATGTGTAATTAATAAATTACTTCAATTTTTAAACTTATTAATTATACGATTCAATTGCTAACAAAAATAACTGTATAAAGTTAATAATTTAATGTATAATTGCATATTTTATGAAATAAACGGAATAATTTTGTATTTAAATACAGAAAGCAGCATAATTGATGTTGTTATAACAATTCATTGAATCATTTGAAGTTTCCAGAAATAAAAACAAAACTGTTATATATTTCTAACTTACATGATTCTGATATAATTATTTAAAAATCATTTATACATAAACATAATGTAAAGCACCGATGTTGTTAAACTTTGCAAAGCTGGTGGATTATTAATTTTATGACTTTTGATTTATTATACTTAACATTCCAGTAAATGTACCTTAATGCATACTTTTAATTTTTAATGTTTAGTAAATTTAATTATTACTACTTATACATAAATTTTCTATTCTTGTAGTACAAAACCAATTTTTTTATTATTTTGTTGATGGTTTAGTATAAAATTCTGAAAATAAAAGTCAATTAAATATTTAACTAATATTACCATTAATTGTACCATGTTTCTATTGAGTTCTTATTTTTTTAGTAAGTCTATCAAATTTGGTGTAGACTATTTATCCCTTGAGGATGGAAAGAATAATGCAAAATTATGTGAGATAATTATAATTTTAATAATTTTCTGGTCGTATATTAAATTCATTATGCGAAATAATGCAAAGGACGCATGCACAGTATTTGTTGCACTCGAAAACAAGAGAGCTTTCGGAAAACTTTAGTTCTTAAAATAAATAGAGTTTGAAACGTTGAATAAATTATTATTATTATTGTAGGAATTGATTGTAGAAATTAATATTAATAAATAAATAAATAATATAGGAATTAATATTAATAAAGAATTATACATTTTATATGATCTTCATGTTATATAATAATTTTATTATTTTTCGGTTGCTATGCTACTTTCTTTTGCATATGCTCATTAATTTTACATTCAAACACAACTAATTCTACAATTCTATATTATTTTTATTATAATCATCACAGTTATTATCATTATCATTATCATTTTTATTCATCGTCGTTTCATATTAGGCTTTCATTACTGTTTCAGTTATATCCATCATGTGGTTGATTATGCTGTTCTACGTCTTCGAGTAGTTGCAACATCCTCCGTGAAAAAACACCAAACAGCATGATTCCCGGGTCGTCATAATACTCTCTGCTTTTGTCGACTGCTTAGAGTGGATTATGCAGTGATCCTTGGTTGTTCCAGGAAGGAGAAAATTAAAAAAGGTAAGTACAATTAAATATTTTCATTGTCTCGAAATCATATAAAATCATATAAAAATGTGTATAACTTTTTGTCTAATGCAGCGTTATATTACTTATACAACAATCATACCATTAAATGACAATTTTCAAGTTTTTCGACAAACAAAATTTACTATTAAGGTTTTAATATTGATTATATATTATTATTTTCGTGCAACAATTTGTTCGCGTCGAAAAGTAGATGATTACATTTTACTTTTATTTTAACACATGCAGATTTATTTTATATTAATTTTGAAATTAATGACTAGTTTTACAGTTCGCAAGATAATACTTTAATTTATTTATCATGATCACACACTGGTGACATTTTCACCATTAGTGTTTTTTTAAAATTGAATTATTACAACATCAATACAATTTTATTATGGAATTGGAGTCAACATGCTCACATGGTGAGCCGTAATGAGTATCATTAAAAGTTTAGGACCAAATAAATACATAAACTTGTCTAGAAATAATTTATAAGCAAAATTTATTTTTGCCATTATTTTTTTGCAGAAATAACTTTGCAGAAAATTTAAATAAAATCAATATCAAATTATTTTATAAACTTTACAATTGCTGTGCCACTGCAATATTTGGTGTTTGGTTTAAAAAGTAACTTTCAGTTATATACCTGTATTACCGTATAATACCTTATTTTCACTTGTACTTGGAAGCATACGACATTCTTCGGTTTGATTCACGCTTTTGAAACCTACTCATAATTATAAAGAAATTCAGATATATAACATGCAGATATTTTTAAAATTATATGAGAACCATTCGAGTAGTGCGAAGGTATTGTGCTGAAGTTCAACCCAAAATTTTTTCGTAACTTATTTTCTCAATTAGTAGTTATCTAGAAACTGACGTTATAAAATGTATAATCTATATTAATTACATCTGTTATCAGATTTTAATAGAAAAGTTCACTGGGAGAAATGATACTGCATAACAAAATCGTTTTAGAAATGTACTTTTGATGTTTTATTATAATTCACTGTATAACAAATTACTGACATTTTTCATCCATATATTTTCGATTAACAAAGATTACGAACAAAGCACTAAACATAGGCACGAGAAAAACTAAACAAAGAAAAACGTACTAAACATAGGCACGAAAAAAACTAAACAAAGAAAAATGCACTAAACATAGTTTTTATAATGAACCTTTTTCAGAATCGATATGAAATAATCGGTATGAAATGTAAAATTCGACCGAGTAACCTCTTCGCGGTACACATCAGTTCATGCTAATAATCGAAACACAACAGAAAACACATTTACAATCTTCCGATTACTCTAAAACCATTTCGAATGTGATCAGTTGTGTATAAACCGTATTTACATATTCCTTCCTCCTTAATCAATTAATAGTCATGATTGTTTTAGTAAACGGATTATGTTAAAAACGTATAACATACGCATAAACACAGAAATAATATTAAGAATAGTAATCAAATATTAAACTTTAAAAAACGTAATAAATTAAAAATAAAAAGAATAATAAACTAAATATTAAAAGTAATCGTAAAAGTTGTTTAGATTTTAATGAAGAATATTTGAATTTAAATTTAGAGATTAAGTTTCTCCGGATAAAACAATAAAGGAAAGTCTAAACTAAATAATTTAATGGAAATTTAAATATAACGCTTTTCTCTATTCGGGAAAAATTTGTTATACAATATTGACGTTTTTCAACGAACTCACAAAAGAGTGCTTATAAAATTATAATATTATTTTTCTAGTAAGAAAATGTGAATTTATTTGTTAAAATAAAATCAATACTGTTATTTTTTCCAGAATGTTCATATTACAAAAAGATTGTCTATTAATTTTTCTGAATGTACATCACTTTACAAATTGATTAAATGCCAATATATTTTAAGCGGGCAGGTGGGAGTTAGTTAATTTTCATACAGGCAGACTTTCTCTTGAAAATGTTAAAGGTTTCTTTCGTACGATGCTTATTTCTCGAGATATTCTGAGTTGTCAACTTCGAATAAACGCCCTGTATAAGGAACACGAACTCAGTGCAATTTCAATTCAATCGTATTCCATTTTAGAGTAATTAATGTACAGCGATAGCATTGCATTATTAACAGTACCCTGTAATGACATTTTTGCAATAAATCTAAAATAACAATAAAATATATTTTTCCCACGCGAACGGCATTGTCATTATGCTGAAGCTTCAAGTAGACAAAAGAATTTTCCCGCATCAAAGTTTCGTAATCGAGAGTATAACGTTAGCATATATTTGAATAACTAAAAAAGAAATCAATTCCTGTGCAAAGAATTCCAATATAAAGTACAATTAAAAATGTCCACGCAAATAGGCGATTTATACGCACATAACAAATTATTAAGACATGTGATAAAGTAATATTATGCAATGCCTGCTTTCGCATATAATGTGTTATATTAATGGAAAAATATTTAACTTTAATGAAAGTCAGGCACTGTACTCATAATTCATTCAGCTTCTAACCGTATAATATGCGAGATTAAATATTTTAACGAATTAAAATTTATACCGAAAACAAGCATCCTAAAAATGTTTTAATAAAACCATGCCGTACTACGTCATTTCTTCATTTATGGGTGTTTCTAATATATTTGTAACATGTGTATTCCATAATGAACATATTAATTTCGAAAGTTTATACGTTCGGATTAAAAAAAATTATTTAAGAAATTATAGTTGAATTTTTATTGGTTCAATTTGTAGAAAATCACAATGTTTTGTGTACGTTTAATTATTGTAATCAATACAATATAATATACAAAGTCATTAGTTTTGTATTAAAAAAAATAATCATTTATATGTATAATTATTTAATTCGTTTTATTTTTGTGAAATTTCTAAATTTAAATTTATATTATTATAATATATATTTTGATTTTTTTTATTTCTTATATATATATTTATATCTATCAATTATTATAATATATATTTTGAATACAGATTATAATACAATATATAATTTGTATTCAAAAATGTTAATTTTCATTCTGTCAAGTTTGTAATAGCATTGATGCATATAAAGTAATTACAACATATCAGTTTCATGCAAACAAGTAATAATTTTAATAAAATAAATTATATGAAATAAAATCCAATTTTTGTTTTTCAGACGGATTAAATTTTTTTAACTTCTTTGTTATATAGAAAACTAATGTTTTACGTTTCGTTAGAAATGTTGAAATCTTTTTAATAATATAGTATATTACTATTTTATATATTTATATATACAAAATTTAATATATCAGTATTATAATCAATAAAAGTGTTTTGTTACAGTAATTAATATTAAAAAGATCTAATATTAATGCTCTTAATTCATAATTAATTTTATATAATTATAATTCTGGTTATTAAGAATTAACCGTGAGTCTTTTTTTTTTATAAAAATTCTTTTTATTTATTTGCTATTTTTTTTAAATTTATTTATATTTTGTTTTTCTGGCAACGTTTCGACCCTTTTACACGGTCCTTTTCAAGACTACAAAAATTTAATTTTTTTGTATTATAACCAAAACTTTTTATCATGACAAATATAATTAATAATCAAAAAAATATTTAGTTGTAACAGTTGAAATTGTTTGTCACTCACGATGTTATGACACACGATGTTATTATTTTATATTAATACTTCCATATATATATACAGTTCTTGTCAGCCACTCATGTATATAGAATAACACAATTATTCGTATAATTTCTTTGTCATTAAAAACCAGTTTTGTCATAAATTTTTGCATTTTTGTTTTTTGTTCTTTATTATAATTGTGTCTTCTTTTAATATACATTTCTTATTTTCTTAGTAAATT
>JABFOX010000516.1:0-16341 GCA_022817665.1 Axea sp. ZL-2020
ATATAATAAAAGATATTATTTAACTTAAACCCGGAGTCAATTCAGTGGCTGAGAGCCGTGTTCCCCGGAATATCACAGATTAATTCATCATGATCATATATTGATACTTGTAATTAACATTATATTGTTATCTTTATTTTATACGACTTTGTATTATTTTTTCATTTTGATTGTTTATGTATAAGTGCACGACAATTATTATAAAGATTATGATGTGATTGATTATTTTATGTTTTTATTTGGTTATGTCTAATTTTATTTGTATTTAATCTTGATATTAAAAATTATAAAAAGTAAACTATTACAAATTTAATCGTATAAATAATTGACTTGAATTATTCACGTCAATAATTTTATTGCTTTTATTTTAATGACAAGTTTTAACCTTTTTTCACTGTTACATTTAAAAGATTACAAAAAGTGTTATTTTTTCAAACTTAATAATTTTGCTTTTTTTCCGTCAATAGAAAGATGTTCGTTCTATATTTTTTTAAACACATATATTACGAATTACATATTTCTACTATTGTGTGAAAATTTTAATTTTGGTATTGTTCATTTCTTTGACTCTAATTTTTTATGTAAAAAAAATTAAAACAAAAATATAAATAAAAAGTGATTTTAGAAATATGCTTAAGAAAAATGAATTATCTACAAAAATTGTTGTATCCAAATGAAACTCGATCAATAATACATAAGATCAGTTACATATTGAATATCATGTATACAAAAGAACTATCATAGATTTATTATTTTTATTTTTCAAAAAATAAAACATCAACAGAATTAATAAAATAGAAATTTAATTGATGTACTGAAAATTACACAGAAAAAAAACACATTATTAAGACTCAGGAAATTAGTAAATTGACTATATCAGTACGCATTGTTGTTTGAAAATAATACAATTTAACGTTAAAGTTTTAAATCTTTTTATAAACTATCGATTAAAATGTACTTGCTGCCATTTTTATTTAGATCAGTTTACAATATTTTGAATATATTTTTTCTGTTAGTTTTACTTTTTTTATGGTTTTGTACTACATAAATCAAATTAGATATTTTAGGCAAACAATTTGTAATGCATTCATAATAACATTGACAATTTTTAAATGTTTACTTACGCTGTATTGCATTAACAAAATTTTTACTATTAATTAATAATGAAATTAGTGGTATAATAATGTTGAAAATATTATTAATATTAATTTAACATTTTTCAAAATGTAATTTTTATTAAAAATTTAGTCGGTTTTGTATAAATTGTAAAAGATCACCAAACATGTTAATACGAGAAATAAAATACTTGATTTTGGCGACCTATTTTTTCTTTCTTCATATCTTGTGTTTATACATCCACGGCAGTTCAGTATTTTATACCAAAAGGACTAAAATTTTGAAAAAAATGTTGTGAAAAATATACTTTTCACAACATTTTAAATAAAGACAAATAGAATGACTGTATAATAAAGTAAAAAGAGAGGTTTTAGGTCAAATGACCCATCGTGATACATTTAGCGTTAATAATGCATTGAGATAATATTTCAATATCAATTCTTATACAACGACATAACTTTTTAATTAAAAAATTGTCTTTTTTCTTTTATGTAATCTTTTTTATTTCATGCATTATAAATAGTTGCATTAATTTAAATTGATAAAAATTATTCACCTTGTAATGATAAATGATAAAATAAAATTTTGAAATATGTTTTTTTAATAGTATTTTAAACAAAGTTCTATTTCATTTTAAATAGAAATGATTAAGATAATATTTCTTGTCACGTAATAATGATAGTATAAAAAATAACTTTCTTAATTAAAACAATTCTTAAAGTTTTAATTAAATCAAGTGAAATTGTTAGTTTAAATAAAACCATGCTTAAATTTATGTTTTCACTATATTGCTATTTTATTTTATATCGAATTATTTTGTGATTCATTTTATAGTATGCGTACGTTGGCAGAGTTAGTGGCTTAAACGAGAAATTCGCATTATGCGTATAGATTTTCTTCGCGAAGATGAAGCTGAAGACAAATTCAGTCGACGTAATGAAACTATTAGTAGATAATTCGTGTAGTGTTGAGGCAAGACGAAATTAACGAATGACAATCATTCAGTCACTCAGGACATGGTAAAACATTTGTTGTGTTTGTTTAAAAGAGCTTGTGTAATGTTTTATAACGTAGAAACACTTATCTCTATAAATATTTCATTGCAATAAAATATCTTGTGAAAATTAAAATAGTTATTTGGAAATTTAAAAAGATTAATTTAAGAAAAGGTATTTTTACATTTCAAAATCTAACAATTGAATTTATATTTAATGATAAAAGTAAAAGATTCATATAAAAATATGTTGCTAAGTCGTATTAAAATAAAAAAAAGAGAATAACTTTGTTATTAAGTACTCCAAACATACTCCAAAATGCTATAAAAAATATGTTAACTGAGTAAACAACTGGTTAAATAAATATTTAAGATTTAAGAGCATTTTCACTTTCCAATTTTATTCTTAAATGAATTACTATTTATCCATAGTTTTATTATATTATACAACTTACTTTTCAAAATTCTATTATATTTGTTCCTAATGTCCAGGAATAGTATTTCGAAATTTACAAAGAAAAATAAATGTTCTTAATTTTCCAATTATTTTATTATAATAAAATTTACATAGATAAAAACCTGTAATAATATCTTTTTGTAGATGTACTAATATTAAATGCTGTGCAAATTTAAATAATAAATATACTTTCATGTTTTGAAGTAAAAAGAGATCTATGCTTAGTCTTCAAAAAGGTTTATCCTTCTAATTGTGACTCTTTAAGTCACATTAATCAACGTAAAGCATAGTACATAGACACTAAGTACACAATTAAGCACCCTTACTAAGGCTGTTACATTCGAAGCACACGAGAAAATCAAATTATGAGAACATGTGTACCAGATGAAGTAAACATTAACTCACATATGTAGTTCTTTTTAAGGCCTGTATGTAGACCTTAGAAGTGTTGTATCCAGCTTCCATCTTAGAATAACCTGACTTCTACATTAAAAATATTTTTAGTTGAGAACTTCACATGGGACTAAATTAGGAGAATGATGTAAATGAGACAGCAATTGTGAATTCGTGCATTATCTAGGAGAAAAACATCTTTACTGTGCCTTAATCTGAGTACTTTATTTCATCATTTTTTGCCTAAATAGTTAATAAAATTATAGGATAATTATCCTGTAATTATTTGACCATTATGTAAATAATCAATACAGATAATATCTCAAAAACCAGTAGTGATGAGTTTACTGGCCGACAAAATGGTAAAGAAGATAAAATAATAAAAAAGATCAAACTTTTCTGACATACTTTCAATTGGCTCTATATATTACTCTGTTTTTATTTTATTTTTTTTGGTTGGGTGTATAGTGACGGATCCCGCCAGCATTCATAGATCGATGCCAAAAATCATGTGGATTACTCTTTTGTACAAAGGTTTTGTAACTCGGATTTTTGATAAAATATTATGCAGCTGATTTAAAGATATACATACGATTTTAGCTATTTTGTGTTGGTTTATTCAATGATCTTTCATGAAAGATATTTTCAATTACTTTGCTGTAGGGTTTTCAGCTGGACGTCTCGAATTCACTTTATTTTTTGTTAATGTTTAATCATATTTGAATTACTTAATTCAAATACGACGGTCTTTAATGCTAGTATAGAGTCTCCACGAAATTCATCCACCGATGAAAAAAATTCCAACTTAATATCAGTAATTACAACTAGTGTTATGTTGAACCGATATTAGTAATGAATAATTGGTAACCAACATTCAAAAAACTATAAAAGCAACCTTGCTCCGTAAACGTTGAATATTTATATTTATTGATTTGAATATTAATATTTAATCAATAATAAATCAGTATTAAGAATTACATTGTTATTTGGTATACAACGATGGTAAGTGACAATAGTAGATTTCATTAAATTACAAAAAATACTTTTATCTAAAATGTATGATAGATTTTTTATGAGCTATAAAATTGAAGTATTAATTCTGGGATAAGTGATAATTCTTCTGTAAATATACTAATATAAACTACATACTGTAATAAAATAATGAAATATCGTAATTATTTGAATAATTCTTTAAAATTTATTTTTGTATTTCATTCAACATCGGTGAATAATACAAAAACAGGTTTGGAAAGTTACTTTGAAACAACACTGATAAATGAAACTTTTGCTGTTACATTTTAGTAATTAAGTAACATTGATTCAACGTTGACCGTCAATATCTTAACAATTTTTTCAACGCTGCAGCAATTTAATTTCTTTATAATTGTAATTTCTTTACAGTCAACTCCAATTTGGTATATAAAGTGGTCTACTTCTTTAAATAATAATGTTTAATCACTACGAGAAATTTATCTGTATTTAATATTTATAACAGTTGTTAACAAACCTTAAATCGTCACTTCGAACTGAAACTTGATACAGGTTAGTTTAGAGAACATTACGTTGCAATCACATGTTCAAATTGTCACTTTAGTGCTACTTCCCAGAAATTTACTTTACTTATTAAACGTCCCTTGTTGTTTTAACCTTTTTTCTACGTATTTTGAACGATTAGAGGACATTTGATGTAATGAGTTATTGTTTTTAACCCTTTAAAACATTTGAATTTTTAAAATTTGTTTAGTAAATTTAAATATTTAAATATTACTTGTGAATTCTATCAAATATTTCAAGTCACAACAATTATAAATGATCGTTCAAATAATTAAAGCTCGAAAAGGTTTTTTATCAATGATCGAAGTTTATTCTTTGTAGAATATTCAGAATGAAAAGGTAAAAGTTCAGGAAAAATGCAGATTGTGGAATTCGAGTTGTAGTGATAGATTAGTATAAAACTTCAAACGATGAATTTTAATAAATTGAACATTTTACATGATACAATAAATCTTATTATAGTTATAACAAGATTATCTGCTTAAATTTCAAATTGATTTCATCAAATTGAAACTTCTAGTACATTAATAAGGCGAAGTTATTGAAGTTTTGAAAGAGATTAATCATTTACACGTTGAAAATTGTGATGAGATCGAAATTATTAGATTGAAAGTTAACTTTCACAAAAAAGCGGCAGAACAAAAATTTACCAGCAGAATTTTTGAAATTCAAAACTGTTCCATCAGAAATTTTGCTTGATCTAGTTAACTCAAACAAATTATTAAATTTTTATTTGAGAACATAACTCAATAACTGTATTAAATAATTATTGTAGAAATAAATTCATTGCATTATGAATTGTTTATCAATATTTCTGTGCCAGTATTAATAATAACAGACCTCGCACTAACAATCGATGATGTTAAATCACAAAAATCGATTATATAAAGTACAATAAAATCTTTATCTATATCTATATCTGGATATTATAATAGAACTCATGCTTATTTTTGTCATCTATCTTAAATTGTCTTTCGTCAAATTCAATATCATTTCCAAAATGCTTATTGGAACTATAAAAATCGAAATATTAACACAATACCGTAAATGCTTTGTTCGTTAGTTTTTGTTTCCTTGGACGATGCTATCGATGCTTCTGACATTTTACTGCATGCTGCTAAATATCCATTATACATCACAATACTGTATTCCATTGCGTATATTTTCCTAATAGCATAATATTTCATTTGTTTTTTATTCAATTAATTCAGTTATTCAACATTTATTGATAAACTATATTTGAGAAAAAGTATTATATGAAAGACAACATACTGCTTTAGATTTTTATCCGATATGTGTAATAAGTATACTGTAATTTTCCAAAACATAGCAAAAACAATTAACTCCTCGTAAAGATGGCATAATAGGTTTTAAATAGTAATCGGTTGGAACTATTAAAGCTTGTATGGATTTTTTGTAGATCTTCTTAAGGTTCTGAGAGAAGCGGAAACAATGTTGTAGAGACTAAACTTGAATAAGAAAATCGAGAGAACAGTCTAAGATTGTTACAAGAGAAAGAATAGAAATACATTGTTTTCAAATATAGAAAATATGTGGAAAGCAATGTTAATGCTATTTTCAATTAGTTGTAAGCATTCAGAGAAACATAACACATTTAAATCTTTTGAATATTTTTTGATTTTTAAAAGTTATTATTTATATCTTAAAATACAAGAGGTTGTACATAATATTGAATTATGTAAATATTTTTTTCATATAAGGTAATATATAATCGATGTTTTTGATCATTCGTCTTACTTCATTATATTAGTTTTATATTAGTTTATTTTCATCAATTATTATTTCGACATCCCTTATTGAGGAATAAAATGTTCAATTTGCATATTATAAAAACGTTATTTTTGTTTATAAAATATTCAGAAATGTACAATTAGTGCAGTATTTGCTTTAGAAATTTTTATGGTTACTTAGTTTTTACTACTAACACTGAATAACAATTGTTTTAACGCTGGTTCTAAAAGAATAAATTAACTTTTTTTTATTTACTAAGAATTACCCATTAAAAACTTATATATGATTCATATACTACTTAATGACTCATATGGAAGAGTTTTTTTTTTTTACAATTTATTACTCATAGAACTTCGAGTAATTTATAACGAAAAAAGAAGAATAAAAAGTACATAGAAAGCAATTTAAAGATACAATTGTATACTATATCAATTATAATGAAATATTTTACAGTTGTTTATATAATATTTTAATCCTATATCTCGTACAAAAACGGAGTTTGGACCTTCTTTTTCCATTTTTTGGTTTTCGTAATCGCTTTTTTTATTTGTACGTATCATTTTTACTCGCACTGAGCACCTGATTGTGTATCACGCTAACTCTATCACGTATTTGAGCAATTTTAATTGATGCGTAACTGTAATTATTTTATGCTTTATTATTTTTCCAACATTATTTTATATTTATATATTACATACGAAGTAATAAAAATACAAAATGCAGCACAACCAATTACGTATTTTGATTCTAAAATTTGCGTTAAAATGTTTATTTTTATTGCTCTGTTAATAGAAATCATTAAATAAAATACTAAATGAAGAAAGATAAAGTATATATAGACCTTCATAGCGAAATATTTCACAATTTTTTGGAAGCGTAATATTTAATTTTAAACGAAGTGCATATTGTAATACTAGTTTAAATTCCGCAACCGTCAGTTGAATATATTTTGACAAATTCATATTTAACATTAATAATCGATATCTGCTTTATTTAACAATTTGTTTCGATGTTTTGGTTTCACATTTTCAGACGAGAATTTTGCATGAACGGGTAAAGTGAACTGATTGATAATCGCAATTTTTTTCAACCAACATAGTAGAAATTGTCAATTGATCTTTCTTTTTACTGCGAGTTCATCTTGAGCATTCCAGTTGTCTAGAAGTATCGTATTAAAAGTAAAGAGCTAAGCACTTTAAGTGACGCGCTGTGAATAAACGAACAAATTCTTCAGAACGCTTGCCAGCTTTTCAGCAGTTCTGGATCTAAGTACCATTGGTTAGTTAGATTAGACAAAGAAACTTTCCTAATGTAGACATTATTGATTTCACAGTGTAGAAATATATCATATTTTACGAACTTTATAAAATTTACAGTGTAATACGCTCTCTTGCATAACTTAAAGCTTTGTAGAATAATATGGATAGTTTAATCCCAAATGATCTCAATTCAAAGCCTTATTTAAATTGTATCTTTTCAATATTTTGTTTAGAGGGGCAAATGATATAACTTCAATCGATATTTTGTAGATGAATTATTTAATATTTTTAAATTAATAATTAAAACTATCATTTAAAATTTATGTTTAAGTCTTTGAGAAATTAATAACTAGCTCTAAACTAATCTATACCGAGAAAAGTCTTTCCTCTAAAAGAAATAATAATAATTTGTTGTAAAGAACACATGCATGGATTTATTAACTGCAAATCGTATAGATAAAGAAATTATTTGAATATTGCACATCATTCCCTGAACACCTGACTGCAAAATTTATAAACTATTAATATGGATTCATGTTTAATAAAAATGTTGTAAATAATGTAATAAATAAAATAATGTAAAAAATGTAAATAAACAAGGAAAAATATTTTTAATTTTGTTTATAAATTACCATTTATAAACAAGCATTTTATGTTCTTAATTACAATGTATAATTATTTACAATGCGTACTATCATTGATGTATAATTATGCACGTTTTTATAATAATGTTTATGTGATACAATAATTGTTCTCATATTTATATTGTTATTGTGTGTATCCATGTGCACTGTATAATATTTATAGATCATTAAAATAACATTTTTAAGTGCTGAAAGTGTTTTAAATAACTAAAACAAAAGCAAAATTTAGATAATAAATAAGTGTATATTTGGTTAAAAATCAGTAGTTTAAGATATTAAATGATACCATAGTAATCTACAATTTAAAACTTTTAAGTTGAATCAAACATGAGTGGTTTAAAGGGTACAATTATTTTTGTAATTTATATTTAAAAAAAAATTATTATCACTGTTAAACATACATTCGTACTAGTTAGAAATTATTTTGAACGTTTATGTTAGGAAAAAAGTTTAAAATATTATGTTAATAATTTACTGATATAATTTGTGTCTTTTCTCTATTACTATATGCTACTTATTATATATATATGTGTATATATCTATTGACAAATGTTCTTACATTTTATTTTATTATTTATTAAATAATGACGTTAATTAAATCACTAAAAATATCTCTGGTTTTTCTAGTTACTATAACAATCTTCTATTATAATAATTATAATAAAAAAAGGGACATAATTTTTTTCATTTTTACATTTAATATTTTGTATTCAATTGAATTACATAATAGAAAAATTACATTCTATTTTTTTTACGAACTACATCAAAATTTGATAAGTCCTAGCTCACGCCTCCCCTTTGGTATGCTAATATATGACATCGATGCATTTTTTCACTTCGACTACAAATCTAAAATCTAAAATTTACTTTGAAATAAGACTTGCCCCGTGAATTGACGTACATTTGAAATCTAGAGATACATATTGCTTATACTTGTCACAAAATCTAAAACCAGATTTGATATTTTTATTGAAAATTCAGTAATCCATAACATAAATGGATGCTGAATAATTTTTACAGTATCTGTTTAACCTTTAATTAGGTGCATAACCTCTGACAGGTGCCAAACCAACTTTGAATTGAACTATTTTCAAAAATGTATTATTTTAACTTAAATGCATAATAACTTAACTTCCTGCACAAAACAATATTGAAAGTATAGAGAAACACAACTGCATGAAATAATTACTTCAGTAGAATAACAAATGCTGAATTAATGGATAAAAATAACATATCCATTTTTAATACGCATTGCAACATGAAATATGCAACGCAAGGTATTAAAAAAATTTAATACATTTTTACCTAATGGTTCGGTTAACAACATAACCTACTTTACACAACCTATTTTAAACTTACCAAATCATTGTAATCAGCATAAAAATGGTAAAATTATATATTTTTTATTGGTTGTTTATGAATGGTAAATATTTAAATAGTTAATATATGTGTGTATATATATATATGTATATATATTATAAAGTTAAATAACACAAAATATAATAATTTTAAATTAAATTTAAATTTAAATAAAATAATTTTATTTTTTAACAAATATCTTTGCATTTGTTTGTGCATTAAATTGTTCATGTTGGAATATGCTTAAATAATATTTATTGCAAATAAATGGTAAAATGTAATAAATATAAATAATAACATAATTGTACTGAATGTTTAGGAAAATGTCAAAAGTAAACGTTTATTATTTTGTAATATTAGTGTATCATAACCTGTTAATTTTAACCATTTATTTGTCTCTCGACAATCATGAATATTTTTTATTGTGCATATAATGGTAAAATGGCTAAACAAATGTATCATTTTTGGACAAATAAATGGAGATTCTGTTTAAAGAAAAAGTATTTATAAGAATATTATGTACGGAGTTTTGATAATTCAAAATGAAACATTATAGATTTAACGTAACATTTTCTACTTAAAATATAATAATTATTTGTATATTGTGAAATCAATTAATACAATACGATGTACAGTTGCATGTGGTTACTGATAATGCACATCTACCATTATAATCGACGAATCTGTGCTTTCATTGTTGGGTTTTGGAGTATTCTTCTGTATATGTGTAATCGACCAATTTAAGCTTTTATTTGAGATTTAAACGATTTATTGATCGGTCATTTATAATAGTAGGTTTGATAATCTTTAATAGCTCTTTTTTTCCCATTGTTTGTCTTTCTGTCTTTTATGCATTGCTTTTGAGTTCTTAAATACATATTGGAAACAATTAAAATAATGAAAATAATATTTAATTTTAAGAAATATATTCTATTATAAGAAAAACAATTTATTGATATTCATCACTAAAATTATTAATGAAACGAATAGATTTATACAATTTTTATAATTTTTACTCGTAACTAAAAATGATATAAAAAAGTACATAAATAAGTAAAAGGAAACATGGAATGAAAAAGTTTTATTTTCAAAATACTAAATAATTATAATAATAGGATTTTTCAATTGTTCATCTACAAAACTCAGATTTTTAAGTCAGGTTATATTAATTACTCATTCTCTTCTGATACTTCTTGTTGTTTTACTTTCTGAAAGATTAAATACTGAAATTGTACTATTTACTTACTAGTTATTGATATACATTTCTGGTAATTATCGACTTATGCTTTCCTTCTCTCCCGAACCTTTTTTAATGCTGATTATACATTTTGCAAAGATCTCGACGATTCTCGAGATCATTTTAATTTATTTTTTGCTATTTTTGAATTATAAAAAAATTGAATATTATAAAACTATAAAAAATAACGAAAAGAAAATTGCGATTATCTTGAAAACAATTAGAGCAAACATTTTTCAGATTCATAATAAACGTTAAAATTGGCTTCGAAAAACATATACGAATGAGAGGTGGAAAAGGACCGTTTGCGCATAAGCCAGTTTACCAAATTTGTAAATTCTTAATAACTTTATTTCATATCCTTTCTACTAGAAAAATAATACCTGAACGAAATTAATTCAAAACTTTTGATCAAAAGATTAATGTTATATTCGTTCTTGTAAAACTATAATTGCAAATTATAGATTTTCGAAAAGCTGATTAAGTGATTCTTCAATAAAAAAACCAATAAATTTAATTATCAGAATTATTTAATATAATTCTTGTTATTTATTTTATATTAAAATATATAATATAGATTGTACGTTTAATTTTATTTGCAATACAAATGATTAATGCGACGGATTACTTTCATTCCAATAATTATATTAAATTCAATAAAATTTAATCGAGCAATGCATGATACTTGAAATTAATATTTTTAACTTACTGATTTTTAACTAACATTATCATTTTACATTTTTTAAGACGTAATATGAAATAAATATAAAGAAAGAGATGTACTTTCACACAAAGAGCGTTGTTAAAAATAATATAAAAATGTACATGTAATTTCTTGTGCCCTTATTTTAATGTTAATTCTTTCTTTTAACCACCCCATTGTTGTTTAATATTTTTAGGGTGAATTAAATAATCATCCGAATCATTCTCAGGCAATTAGTTTAATTTCAAATGTAGTTTCTATTTTTGATATTTCAAATTATTTGTTTAATGGTTTCATTGGTATTACTGCTAAATATAATGGTTTCAAAATCATTATTTATTCACGATTTGAACTTTACTGCACAAGCCGTAAATTTTAGTTGCTTTCGTCATTAAATACTCGATTGTAACAAGACATCTAACTGCACTGCTAGTATCTCATTATGAAAACAAAAGCATCTGTATTCGCACAACGACAATACTAGACATATGTTCTAGTAACAATTCAATGACTTAATGGGCATTTCATTACTCCAGAATAATGTCATTTGATCTTAAGAAGAGTTATAAGTCATATTAAACATCATTGTGAAAAATTCCAAATATTAATGAGGTACCCGAATACAGAAGAGTACGAAAATTACATCGAATACAATTTAATATTTAGTAAATAATTGTACGAAATACATTATATATAATTAATATATTATACAAGTAAATTACATTATCAATTAAAATGTTAATTTGGTTGTGTGCACAATTTGATGGAAAAAATTACGACATTATAAATGTGTTCAAGTACGTAAATGGGAAATAATATAAAATAGGTATTATAAAATGTTTATGTTAAAAATAAGTATGAGAATGCAGTTTTTATGGACATGTTTTTTACGGTTAAAATTACGTGATTTTTTGCAAAGTAGTATAATTTTTTAAATTGTATATTGTAACAACCATAAAAGAACACAAAATAGGAACACAAATTGTTGCCGCATGAGCGTAAAAATATTGTAAATTATAACAATTATAGTAAATTATAGTAAATTATAGGAAAGTAAGTTTCTGAAGGAAAAAACAGTGTAAAAAGTTGATGTAAATTGTGACAGAACTATTACTTGAAAAGAAATGTTTACAAATATTTAGAACTGGGTTAGTTTTTAAGACATTGTATTGTGATGATCTCTTTAACTATAAGTTCTGTAACAAATAAAAACGAAGATACATTTAAATGTTATTAATATTTTTATTGGTGTTCAACGAAATTAACTAATGAATGAAATATTTGTTTTTATATTTAACATTTTAATGGATTGTATTATTTATAGATATGAAGGTTTTCTGGTTCCATCAAGAGGAACAGAACATTTGTCATTGAAGGATAAGATTTTGTAACATACAAATATGTAGTTGAATAGTAAAGAAATAATAAATCTAAGAAAAAGTTGTTTAAAACAGTAAAATTAAAACGGTTTCTTTTTTGCTCAACCCGCTGTATCTTGAGAAATCATAATCGGATTTTCTTGACATTTTTTGCTTAAGCATATTCTGAAGTGCTAACAAACAAGAGATGTAGGGAAAGAACGCTGAAAGAAAATGATCATAATTTGTTCAATTATTCATATTTTATCACGGAACTTTAAATAAATATCTTTCTGATCCTTAATAACATTTTTTTAGTTGAAGTTTATCGCAGCTTTTACTTCTCTTAATATTTTTTCGTTCGAATGTTCATACGAATAATTAATACCAGGGACTAGTTAATAATTAAATAATATTTATAAGTTTAATATTTTAAGAATTGCTATTAATGTAAAAACATTAGCTTTTAAATTATGCGTACACGACAAATTAAAATGTAATATGTCTGAATTAAACAAGCTATCAAGATAGAATTTGTAACAGCTTCTCTTTTATTTTTATTTGATCGACAATTAAGGTCGTAACAAAGTGTTTAACAGAAATGAGGCGGGTCTTTTTATGTTGATTATCATAGTATTACTATAAACTCGTATATTATAATGTAAGTATAATTCTACTTTAAGCAAACGCTTGAATATAGCTGCAGATTTCAAGCGCAATATTCATGAAAATACATGCTTATTCTGATATCACACAAATGTAACTTTCTTGAGAATGAAAAAACTTTCCAAACATTGATTTCGTGTAGATTCTACTATATTATGTTTTATTAAATGTTTGTGTAAGGTCCTAAATGTCACAAATCTTACAATTAATTTTCAAGAAAATTACATAATTATTTGGATTTATGAACTTACAGTTATACTAAAATATTATAATGCAAAAACATGGAATAAAAATATTTTTATAAAAAATTTTTCATTTATAATAAATATATTATTGTTATTTGTTCATACATGCTTCGAAGTCATTAATGGTATATAATATCAAAATTATTATCCTTATTTTCTAAAGTATTTTGTTAATTATTGATATAAGCTTCTTTAATAATATCTGAAATCGATGCAGTTTTTAACGCTGATTATGAGTATGAAAAGAATTGCGAAAATGTCTAAAGGTACTCGAGATAATCACAATTTTCTTGATAATCATTAGAAATTATCACATTTTTCCGACTTGTAATCAACGTTAAAAATGGCTTCTGAAAACATATATCGGGATTTGAAGAGTGTGGGTGGGAGCCTTAAATGATAACTTAACAGTATTTTTAATGTAATATGTCAAAGATACACATTTTTAATTATGAGCATGATTAATGTTTATTTTTGAGATATTTTTATTCAAAATGTTTATCAGAGAATAGTGCACTCAAAATGTAACCCAAGAAAAGAGATGAGAACATAGTCGTATTTTATTCCCTATGGGGTGCTTGTTTTATGCGAGTCTCCTCACCTCTCTGCATCGAGTTGCTCGTTCACAGTCGCATTAGCTCTTGTTATTTAATTAGAGTAAGTGTTCGAAATGACGACCTTCAACTTTGATGCACTTGTTGTTTCTTTCTTGGAGCATTTGCACAAAACTTAAAAGTGTTTTTGTTGGAATACGAGTGCAGACAATCCTGATTCACTCTGTAACGTTTTTATGACTTATTGACATTCGCTGATAAACCTGATTTTTTAAGAATCCCCGCAAAAAGAAGTCTAAAGACGTTAAATTCAGTGACAGGTTAATTAATTAACTAGATCATCTTTACTGATTTATCGATCGTTGAAATAGCGGTCTAATATATCCCATACTGATATTGTGCCGTATAATGCCCTGGGCAACCGTTAGACCAAAACCACATGCTTGGTTGTATACGCTGATAATTTGTATTATAGGAAATTCTGTTATTTCGTTTTCTTTTTTTAAGAACTAATAAACTTGTCCATGATTCCATGCCAAATATTAACTAACCGAAGAATCTGAAGTTCAACTAACTCGTCTCAACCAGTCTGGAATTTCCATGATCTAGTAATGTAAATTATGTTGCTAACGTTAAATGGTTTGCGAGGTTACGCTCATTTAAAAATAGCGCTTGGAGTCAAACAAATTTTTATTTTTAATTTTACAAACCTATTTACGCGATACGATTAGATTATAAAAATCATCACTATAAAGTTTGTGATGCAGTGGAATATTACGTGGATGAATCTAACAGAGCAGTGTTATAGAAATACTCGGACAACAAATTATGAACTATTCCTCGAGTGCTTAAATGAAGGTTTTGGGTAACTGAAGCCAGTAACAGCTATTTCTTTAGCTTCTCCAGTGACAGTTGTTCGGTATTTCCTTTTTTAAAGTTGTATACATTCAACGATAGCAAAAGCTTTAACAACATTGTAAAACAAAGATCGTGACAAATCTTATTTGGAAAACACTTATCATATAAAACAATAATATCTTTAATATTTCTTTTATGTTCACCATAAATCAAAATAATTTCAATTATGTCTTTCTGTAAAGTAAGAAACATTTTTCAATATTAAAACATCTCTTACAAAAGATATAAAAAAGATCAAATAAACCAACAAAATAATGTTTCGGACAACGTGCTATTCCGAAACATTATTTAATCAAAACCTTTATCCTTTATTGCCTCTCGGCTCTCATCAATGTACGAAAATTAAGCGATCTTCGGTGCTGTTTATATGTACACATAAGTTCAAAAATTATTCATCAGTTAATTTAGATATTTACCACTCCTGATGAACAAGAAAAGGAAGATAATGTTAAAAACTTTATACTTTTTACAATCAAATTTTAGAATCTGTATCTTACGATAAATAATTATTATAAATTCTTACGAAAAAAACGATCATTAATCTTTGGATAAACAACCATTTTATTTAAAGTATCGCTTAACTGAAATCTCATTTGTTTCATTAACTTTATTATAATAATAATTAATAATAATATACAGAATAATAATAAACATTAAAAACACATAAAAATATATGTTGTTACTATGCTAAAATATTATGTTCAAAAACGATTTTACACGTACTGATCTCGCTTCCAGGAAACGGCAAGAAATGCTCTGCAAGTGACTATTTCAAAGAAATATGTCATAGCAAAACGCCGAGGAGAAAAATATTATCATTAAAAAATATTCCAGAATTCTTTGTAAATGAATGTGGTTAAAGGATTCTTTTTTAGTTTTCCTTATTTCAAAATGATGCACAATAGATAAATATGTTTGCTTAAAATAATTCAACTTTTACATTTACATTATTTTTGTATTGAAGTTAATGTGCTTTTATTAAATTATGTCTTATATATTGTTATGAAATATCAAGCACATTTGCGCTCAAAGATCAGTGTTCGCGTTCAGAATCACTCTTTTAATTCTTACCCGACTATTTCTTTTGCACTACTGTACAAATTTTGTTTAAACTTGTTTTTTTTTTTTTTTT
>JABFOX010000517.1:0-16341 GCA_022817665.1 Axea sp. ZL-2020
TATATAAATAAACTTTGTATTTATTGTATTTATACTAATTGTTTATTGCATTTCATCACTTTACATTAATCTGTAATTTAAATGTAATAATTCTTTTAATTTTAATAGTAAATATCATTAAAAGTGTAATTTTAAATTACCTGCCATTTAATTTTAATTTTGGTTTACACAGGCAGAGGCGCTGAAGTCTAAAAAAAGGTGAACACATTAGTCTTATGGAAGTTAGTATCCCCTGGTAGTCATAATCCATGTCTAAATCTATATTTTGTTTCTTTTTTTTATATTTTGAAATTATTTTAAACAAAAATAATTGTTAGTTTAAAAAATTAAATTTTTTTCACTTCTCATTTAATATATTTTATTATTTTATATATGAAGTACATAAATTAAAAAGACATAAATTATTCTTGAAATTAATTTGATTAAATAATGTAATTTTTAGTTGAGTAATGGAGTTAATTAATAAAAATACAATGCCAATTTACATTTCACGATAAATGGTTCACACGCATTACATTTCGTGTTACGTCTTGCTCATTAAGTGTATATCTGGTATATAAAATTAATTGTTTTAATTACAACTGACTATTAATTTATATTTCTGAAATATTGCTTTGTTTATAAAACAATGACAAAGATGTCTAGTTATTCACATACGTTTGGTTTTGCATGAAACAGGTGACATTGAAACGTATCCGCATTTCTGAGAAACACCGGACACTTAAGTTCAATAACAGAACAAGTTACAAATAATATTTACTTTTCGAGAGTAATATTGACAGTTTTAATTTTCATTTTTTCATTTTTATAATATGAAATATATTTGTAATAAAATGCTATTTAAAACAAAGTACACCTCAACATAAATTAAGCAAATAATAATTATTATTGTCGAAATCAATGATTATAAAAATATTATAGTGAAAATTTGTAACAGGATCTTATAAAACTCTGATCCACCGATTGATTGTAAAAAGTTTTGAAACTGATACGTTGCATTTCATTTTTGATATTGATATATTTTTGAATTTTGTCAAATTCTTTATTTTTCTTTATTAAATGTTAGGTATTTTGTACAACATAGAATTTTTCACATTATGTCGTAAACTTACGTTTTTTGGGAAAAAGTAAGACTTTGATTCCACTGAAAAATGTGCAAGTTCAAAATCACGAGCAATGTTTTATATTTCACTGAAACTAAAATCTCGAAAAAGCCATTTCTCCATTCCATTTCATTCCATTGCGAAATGGACTTTCGCTCTCGCTCATATTTTGGTTTTGGTTCAATTTTGTTTAAATACTATATTAAATTAACGTCAAATTAGACAATTGTCAAATTTTAAACAATTATGAAGTAATAAATAAATTGTCCTACTATTCGTAATTGTGTCAACATTTTATTTCTTTCTTTGCTTTTTTTAGTTTCACTTTAATTTAATTTAATATTTAAACTAAATTCAAACAACGCCCGAAACATGAGCCAGAGCGAAATTCTATTTTTGGAAAAAAACTAACCGTTTTTTTTTTGATATATTTTTCTGAAAATGTTTTACACGTCATAATAAATATAACATAACCAAATACAATTGTTTATGTGTATGAATCAGTGTTTATATAAATAATATTACAAAAGTTTGCCTTTTTGCATTACATTTTCAATTTATTTGCAGTTTAACAATGTGTACTTCTGTAAAGTCAATAATGAAATCTGAAAAAATATAATGAATTGTGATACATATTTTTGCAACGTAAAGAAAATGTGATTGAGCATAAAACTACAAGGTTTACTGTAATATATAAATTAAATTCAAGTCAGAATTAGCATGGCAATTTTTTTCACAATATAGTGTTGATTTTTTTACTTTGTATAATTTTTTCATACTCGCTTTTGTTTTAAATGATCGACTCATTAGTTTGAAATATTTGATTGAAACTTCACTCATTCAGTCTGAAAAGGTATCTTTGTTTTATTCTTGTTTAGCTTTTCTTGACCTTAATTAATCTTTTTTCCAAATATGGATTATAACGACCGATAAAGTTTTAACAATAAAAATTAGACTGATGAATCTAAAAAGACTAATGAGTCAGTCATTGAAAGAATAGAAACAAAACCAAAAAATTGCTTTAAATATCGAAATAACGAAATGTTATAAAAATGTAACTAGTGTCTATCAACAACTATCGTCATTGACACAAAAGCAATATATTCTGACAATTTCTTATAAGACTCCTCTTTTAAACAAATATTTCGTCTACTGTTTATTGTTCTACAAAACGTAGCGATAAATATAATTAATTGCTCCGACATGATTTTATTTAAACACTTGTTTATTGGTGCAGAATCTATAACATTCTTACATTCTGTTATTTTTCCGATACATTACTTTTATATAACAGTTTATTTCAATAAGATCTAATTATTTTTTTATTTATACATCAATGTCCACGTGTTATTTAATTTTTGTACGTGTATAAATAGTTTTTATTTAAGTAATCAATTACTATATTATTGCACAAGGTATTTCTTGTTGAATAAGTATCAAACAAAGCAAATGTCTCAAATAAACCTTTAATATTTTCAAGAGAGCCATCCTTTTGTATGAAAATTACCCCTTTTCGCCAACCTCTGGAAGAGGGACGAGAAGCGACTTAGAAATTGTCTATTGTTGATTTGAATGCTATGTAGCAAAATATATCAAGCTTTATTTAGAATTATGTTTTATTCAAAAGTTATAACAGTTTAAAGTTGCCATTCGTTAAATACAGAGGGAAAGACTAGAAAATCTGTTTATACCTTTAACTTCAACTTTCAATTTATTATAAATTTGTATTAAAGTGTTATTTGAAAGAAATGATTCAAATAAACTCATCATATATTGTGACATAATCCGACTCTGCAGTAAGAGCATTTTTATTCAAAAATTCGATATTATCCCCGCCTCGTTTCCAGGAGACGGTGGTAAGGATGTAATTTTAGGCCGACGCTCCCCTTAAAAGTAACGAAAGGATTATTTTTCAAAATATTTTCAGTTGTCAACTTAAAATAAGTACCCCTTATAATATTATGACGTGTGGTTTTGCTTTTTACTTGCTATAAACAAGTATTAAACAATCGAATATTGAATAGGAAACAACTGCTACCATTTGTGCGACATAAGACTACGCCATTTTGGATTGGTAAACAATCTTTGGCCATTGAGTAATACAGACAGTTTTTCCACCATGAGAAATCGGACTGTTGTGGGACCAACATTATCTTTAGTTATGTATCCCATATTTGTAACTGATATTGAAAATCGGCTAACGTTAATTCCGAATGAAAACTCAGTAATGGCAAATATTTCCTAAAGATGTGATATCGAAACAATATTCGAGATTCATGTATAACTAATGCTTCTTACTGATATTTAAATCAGATTCACATTTGTACTTGTAATAAATTAAATTTAAATCTGGCGGTATTTTAGTATATAGTAGAAATTTAGTATATTGTAGAATAGTATTTGTCTGGTTATGTGAAAGACAGAGATAGGGCGATACCGTGTACGGAGACGAGTAGGTGAATTTTGGAACGAAGTCACTGCGTGAGACGTTGTCGTCGGATACAGATCCTTTTGCTTGTAATAGTCTTTGTAGTCGAGTGCATTAGTTGCGATAAATCTATAAACCTTTTCTTTTATTATTCGTCGCTCAATAACGAAACAAATTGTAGTTTTATTTACTTTATGTCTGTTTAATAAAATTATATTTTTGAATACACAGAGAGTTTATTCAATAATTATAACATAATATATATTGTGCAATGTCAGAGATTGACGTTGAGCCAATATACAACATTGTTTCATTTTGAGATTGGGCCAAGCTTTGATGGCAACGGTTTGCCAACAATCGTTGATACCAGTCCAATATTGGGCCAACTGTCACTTATTGCCTGGGTGTTAGCAAAATTACAAATCCATCATGACTACCTTTTGATTATGAAAGCCGTCACACTAATGCCATAGTGATATTTTTATTATTGTCTGATTCGACTTCGTTTTAATTTTCCTTCGATTTCGTCTCTTCTTTTCTCTCATTTAGTTTCAGTTTTATTTGATTATCATCAGCTATTTTGTTTCGTCACTCATGAAATGTATATTTTGATTTCGAATAGAACTGGAATTGGAACCGAAATGAAACTGAACTGAAATCAAAAATTGGACGTAGAGTGGAAACAGTATTGGAGTAAACTCTTGCCAAAAACTTCCATTTATTTGAAGATGAAAAAATTTGATCCGATTCCTAATTAACAATACTTTCAGTTTGATAGAGTTATCCAGTTAGATATACTTCGTATATTTTCTCCAGAAAGTTTTCATATTTAGTTTGTGTTACGTTTTCTTTGCTAGATATTTGTCTCGGAGAATGATGAAAACTCAATTACAGTGATCTTTTATAGTGTCTTGCGAAGAGATCGACAATTTTATTTTTAGGAATACTCAAAAATAAGAAAATATTCAATTCTTTTTATAATTATAAATGTATATTTAATTTTAAATTCCGTTAAAGAAGGATATATAATGCACAGTCGCGTTGAAATTACGGACATAAGCTGACATTGGGTGGCAAGATTACTGAATTGTTTAATCTGTTTTCATTAGAACACGAAAGTTAAGTAACATTGGACAGAGAGGTACTTTGATTGGTGATCCTAATGGAAAATGCCTTGTAACTTGAGTCAGGCCTGGGATAATTACTACGAGATACAAACTTCCATAAGACCAAGTGTTCACTTGTACCAACTTCAGCACCTCTGCTTGTATACCCCGAAATGAAAAACAAGTGGCGAGTAATTTAAAATAGTAGTTTTATTGGTATTTAACATTACAGTTAATTGAATTATTAAATTTCAGTTAAAAATTAATGTTCTCTAATCAAATGCAATAAATACGTTTATTTACGTAAAATAAATTCAAATTTTATTTAAATTTAATATAATAATTATTCACTGCCATAAACGACAAAATTACACATCGTAAAAAACATTAACATTTTTATTATAAAATAACATTAAAACTTTATAATGTTAAATACAGTCATATTTGTAATATATGAAATTTATACATACAGTGATATATAATTATAAATGCAAAAAAACGCAGTACAACATTTGACCTATAAAATAAAAACAAACAGAAAAATTACGAAACTGTCAACAAAGGTGTAAAATACGTTATTAATAAACAATTCGTTTTAAATAATCAACTTATTACATTTTATGTAGCAAAAATATTTAGACCAAATGTGTTTTCGTTTGTGAACTTAATCCAAGTGGTGTTTTAATTAATATCAATTTATACACTCACCACAACTGACACTTCATCAATGTGGAAAATGGTATTTAACCAAATTTAATTCCTTAGATTTATTAAATACGTTATAGTACGATGTTTAAGAGCTGTTTCTGATTTCACACTTGTTTTCGGTGTGGCAACAACGCCATCTCGAAATGTACCCCACCAACTCAAATTTTTGTAACCCAAATTATTTGAAGTTTGTAACCCCTGATAATTATTTAGCTTCTCACGTAGTTCGGATTCTGACACGTTAAATTGTAAACCGTGTCTTCAGATACACACGCACACGCAATGCTTGACAATTTATTGGCAAAGCTTTCATTATTAAGAATAATTTCTATAATACAGGGTGTTTAGTTTTTGAATCGAAAATTCAGAATATTTCAGATATAAGTATCGCGCAAAACAAACGTCCGTAATATTTTCACAGGGATCGTCCTCTGATTGTGGCATTATTACGATTTCGTCAGTTTTTATTTAATTCCATTGTATTTATTTTAAAAGACCGTAAATTGCATTATTAAAATATCAAAATATTGCATTTAGTTTTATAAATTATAAAAATGTTTTTCTGCTTCTCTCTTCCTCTCCTCTCCCCTCAACTTTTCCTTTTTTACTTGTAAGAGTATGAAAATTATACTTATTAAAGCTTTACTACGTAAAATGTTTTGAATTTCAATTCTGCATAAGCTACCAGTCTCTTAAAATCAAAATTTAATATTAATAATTATTGTAATATTTTATATTAATTTGTATTATATAAATATATTTTATATTATTTTGTAACCTTTAATGTAATATTGCAAAACAAGTTTTTTAATCGTGTTCTCTTTGTCTTTCTATTTATTTAAATATCCGTAAAACAGAGATAGTTACATCGTTAACTTCATTGCGTAGACAAACAGAGAGACAGAATATTTTATTTTATTCTGGAAAACTTATTGGTACAAAAGTGGTGTAGTACTGATTAATTATAAATCACAATGGATAATAACTAAGTAATGGAATTATAATTATAGTACAGATGAAGTACCGCACTTTTATTATTTTCTAATATTTTTATGGTTATGTAGTTTTTAAGGCCTGTGTCGTCGATTCACTAATGAAATTCTCTCCTTGTAATTCGTCATTACATTAGTTCTGAATTATTTATTATTACTTTATATAGCGTTTTCATAGTAATTTTCAAATATGGAACTGTCATGCTCCTCAATAAAATTTCTGTTATAAACTTCTAAAATGCTCATGTTTTTTTATCGTGATTCTCAATAAATCTTTAACCAGGGATTGATTTTACACCCTATTGCTCACAAATACGTCTCCATTTACGTAGTACCTGCTTTAACTTTGGATCATAAACAAAAACATTAAATTCTCTCATTGTCATGCAATAGAGTTATGTATTGGATTTAAAACCAAAACGCACACAATACTTTCAGTTACAGAAGTTACACGAAAAAATGTTCACAATTACTTTATTATATAAATGCGCGTAAAAATTATTTGAACTTTTACCAATGACTTTTCCCATTAATTTGACACAATATAGATTGCTATTACTACTAAAAATATATATTCTTTTATTACTTTTAATTAAAGTTGCATGGAATTTGAAACGGATGTTTCTTACGATTGAACATTTTTATATAATTAATAAATACATCAATTGTAATTTTTGTGACGGGTTAATTTGTGTTATAATATTGAAATTCACTATTAAATTTTATTGTTGCGTAAAAAAAAAAAAGACTTTTTAATTATTATTGATTTTAGAATTTGTGAAAACTATTTTATTTCTATTAATTTTTCTGTTTGCTTAACAGAAGTTATATAATAATTCTTTTTCTATCATAATGTATTAGAAAAAGATCGTTTTTACAATACAGATACAACTAAATTTGTGTTTCAAGAAAATAATGTTTAGGAAGTGTCTATTCCGACAGGAAAACGCGATACGCAACGCGAGAAACACGCAGAACACGCAATGCCATGTTGCCAAACGCACTGGCACGTGAAATTTAGTGATTTTTCACGCAATATTAATATAATTATAATTCATTCAAACCAAATTTGAATTATTCAGATTCATGTCATTGGTCAGTTCTTTCAGCATCAACGAAAATGTATCATTTTGCTCGTTTATTTATAAAAAAACTAACTAAATTAACAAATTATTAATTTCGCTCGTTTATTTATAAAAAAATTTAAAAACCGTGCAAATTCGTCTATTGTGTTTGGTCACGTTACTTCCTCAAACTGTCAGTTGAAGCAGCCAACTTCAAGCAAACTAGTCAACGCGCACATTGAATTAATAAGTAAAATTTATGATTTAATGTTGAAACCTATTGTTTGATATAAAGCATCTAATAAGTCAAATATTAGCTGCTTATTATCACTATCTAAAGATCCTATATTGAATGTTTTAGCTCCGATACTCTCTAAAAATTTTTTATCATCTGAATTGATAGAAATATTTATAATCTTTGGGTTAATCCTCATAGCTTGAGCAATTAAAAATCTAATAAGCTTATTCTTTATAGAATCTTTTTCTCCAAAGACTATTGTATTGCCATTGTTTGGATCATTTAATACATCATGAAAATTGAAATAATAAGCAGTATTATAAACTGTTTTGAATATTGATATTGGATCTCCCCATTTGCTGCCGTGGTAACTGCCATTTTTCTTCTCTGCAATCGATGAGAAGAAACCTATATTTTTGCCGGAAGTGTATTGTTTCCTAGTTATGTATCGAAAATTTCCCGGTATTTGAGAGAAAAAACATTTAGGACAATTAAAATCCTCTCTTACCATGATTAGGCCAATTTCCTGTGCAAGGCGTGTGATCTCCTTGGTTCTTGTAAAAAATAGCTCTTGTTCATATTCATATATCGTAATAGTTATCTGACGCTCACAGAAATCTGTTGGTGCAAGTGTATTGTTATTCATTAATTCTGCGACACCAGTTAATGTTGCTATGTCTTCATCCTTACTGATATCAGTAACTTTTTTCTGGTATTTTGCGTTCTTAAGTGCAATATGTGCAGGAGCAAAAACTGCGACTTCTGATATGATATACTTACCTTCAAAGTCTAGTAGTTTAATACATTCCTCATGATCAAGCTTACATGGTACTTTTATTGTATATACTGCGGCCCATATATCGCTCTTTTCATTAGCTTTGGAGTCATAGTCTGTGAATTGAAGAGAGCTGAAAAAATAGTCTATATTTAAGTCTGATATTTGTGATGCAAGATTATAAGTACTTGGAAATATATCATTTTCTTTAAGATGCAGAAGCTTATTAATAAATGAAAGAGGTTCCGAAACATAGCCTTTCTCAGTTTTTCGCATATTGAGCAATTTTGCGCCAAACCTTCCAATATCTTTTATCAAACCTGAAACAACACCACTGAGCTCTTCGTTTCGCCTCGCGAGATTATTGTAGTATGCTGCTTTAAGTGATCTAAACGATAAACTTCTTATTGCGGTTTTAGGGTTGAAAGCAGATTCATGCATTCCTCTTGAGACTATCGTAATATACATCATACTAATATCCTGAGAGCTCCATTTATTTATCTTATTCCAGGTTTGCTCTATTTGAGATATAGATTCTGATTTGAATGATGATTCAAGAATTATATTGCGTGTATTATTCATTATATGAATATATACAGCGTATTCTGCGCTTTTAATATGCATTTTCAATGAATTTCGAAATACTTCGCTTAACTCATTCCTACCAAATAATTCATCATTATTTTCAAAACCACTGACACTAATCGTTTTTATTAAATCACCAGTTCTTGTCATAAGTGTCACGCTATCATAGTGCGACACAACTGGGATTAATGAACTTATATCAGGGTTGGTATATTTCTGTTCTTTATTCGCAGACATTTTTTATTACACGATACTAATTGGGAAGACTTGTTTCATAAACTCATTTGAAGTGAATAGCATATAAACTCCAGCTATTTTTTGCATTGGCATTACTGATGGAGAGTAACGTAAAAACACTCGTGATGTATTACGCAGAAAATAGCTGTGTATATTAGGAGATTATAAAAATCTAGCAAAACATTCTTACATCAACTATAAAAGGTTAGCAAAAATTCTCAAGCTGTGAACATATTATTTACGTATATACTAAGTAATACTTTTCAAAATTGGTGTCTTTAAAATGCATATCCACATTCTTTCTGGCTCCTTTTTGAAGTCTAAATTTATGTATTGCACTGCTGGCAGTGCAATACATAATCAAATACAAATTTTTCATTTACCTAAAAGGTATACCGGTGCAAGAGATAATCATTTATACGATTGGCAAGAATAATTCTACAGCAATAATTGGTTTAGAAGATGAGTATATAAAGAGGATACGTTGGAAAATTAGTTGTGTACAAATTGATTTGAAAATCAAAACTAGCTCAAGCTCGCAGCAGAAACTACATGAGGGAGATGCTTTATTGCTCAAAGTTAATCCAGATAGTTATTTGATAGCGCTAGATGAGAGGGGTGCGACAATGAATAGTGAGGAATTTGCATCTTATATCTCATCCACATTTGCATTAAGAAATCAACGCATCTCTTTTTGCATAGGAGGTGCTTTCGGCCATTCAAGTAAAGTGATTAGTAAAGCGAATTTCGTACTTTCACTTGGTCAAATGACTTTTGCTCATAAGCTTGTGCCTTTATTGCTTTGTGAGCAGCTATACAGATCATATACCATAATCAATAAGCACCCTTATCATAAAAAATAATTGTACTACTCTGATAAATGAAAAATTTTTCAATATACCTCTTGCATAACTCAATTTCTTAGAGCGACTGGTTTGAGTCGCCTTCAATGCTAAAGGTCGTTATGTATATTTAGAATATACGCCTCCTTTGTGCATCTCAAGGCTACTACCACTTACTTCTCACAAATAGCTTCTTGCAAGAGGCCTGATGAAGTTAGATTTTAAAAAGAGCCGGGAAGAACTAAAGATGTATGTATACATAAAATATAATAAGCATTTTAAAGACTCCAATGTTGAAAAGTATGATGAGTATATACATTACGAAATTATGTCAAAACCTTTCTTGACTATTCTGAAATAAATGAATTATAAGGTGTTGGCATGTAGAGATATACTCATTTTGCTGCGATGCGTCATAAAATCTGATGTGTAGCACACTTAAAGTAGGATATTTTTCTTGTAAACTATTTTGCGAATTAATATACTCAAATAGTGTATTTATGCACGTATAAAGCTTAAAAATAGGCTGCAGAAAGTTAATTTGCAACATTTAGTGGTGTTTTTCTTCATTATGAGTTTTTGTTAACTTATATAGCTTATAAAACAACAGTTATTCATTAATATCATACTAATATATATAAATAAGCTTGTTCTAGAAGAGAGGAAGCTATGCTTAGAGTCATGATATTGTAAATGTTGATTATATATGTGTATGAATGTTGGCTAGTGTGTTTCATGACCGTGCCTGCTTGTTTCAAAATATAGGTGAGCATCTTTAGTGCGAATTTTCAACTTCAACTCGTAATTTTAAGCGAGCAATTGCTCTTTTTGCAAATAATAAATAATATTCATCAGGAATAATCTGCATGACAATCAAATCACAGCATTCTGCTATAGGAAAAGAAGCGTTGGAATTTCACTCTCGCTCTAAGAAGGGGAAGCTCTCTGTGTATGCACATAAACCACTTAAAAAGCAAAAGGATCTCTCTCTTGCTTACTCGCCTGGAGTTGCTGCGCCTTGCATAGAGATACAGCATAATCCTGGTTCTGCTTTTGATTACACATCTAAAGGCAATTTTGTAGCTGTTATCACAAATGGAACGGCGGTACTTGGGCTTGGAAATCTTGGTGCACTGGCGTCAAAGCCTGTAATGGAAGGAAAAGCTGCACTATTTAAAAGGTTTGCTGATATAGATGCTATAGATATTGAAGTTGATACTCAGGATCCAGAAACTTTTATACAAGTTGTTAAGCATATAGCACTTACCTGGGGTGGGATAAACCTTGAAGATATTAAAGCTCCAGAATGCTTTATTATTGAACAAAAACTAAAAGAGCTAGTTGATGTCCCAGTTTTTCACGATGATCAGCATGGCACAGCAATAGTTACAGCTGCGGGTCTTGTGAATGCAGCGCATGTTACAGGCAGGAATTTTCAAGATATGAAAATTGTTGTTAACGGGGCAGGGGCTGCAGCCATTGCTTGTATAGAGCTGCTAAAGACTATGGGCATGCAGGATGATAATGTTATTATGTGTGATACTCAAGGCGTTATATATAAAGGCAGAACTTCTGGTATGAATCAATGGAAAGAAAAACATGCAAATAAAGTTACGAATGCAAGAACTTTAGCTGAAGCACTTGTTGGAGCTGATATATTTTTAGGACTTTCAGTGAAGAATGCGGTAACAAAAGAGATGATACTGAGCATGAGTAAAAAGCCGATCGTCTTTGCAATGGCTAATCCAGACCCTGAGATTACACCAGAAGAAGTTTTTAGTGTATGTCCGGATGCGATAACAGCGACTGGACGCTCTGACTATCATACTCAGGTTAATAATGTCATGTGTTTTCCTTATATTTTTAGGGGCGCGCTTGATACTCAAGCAACTACCATAAATGAGGAAATGAAAATAGCTGCTGTGCATGCGATCGCAACACTTGCAAGGCAGGATGTATCTGAAGAAGTTGTTGCTGCATATCCTGGGAGGAAACATAAGTATGGCCACAGCTATATCATTCCAACTCCATTCGACTCAAGATTAATACAAGAGGTTTCTGCTGCTGTCGCAGAGGCAGCAATGAAAACAGGCGTTGCGAGGAAGCAAATAGATAATATTTATCAATATAAAAGAGAGCTTGCTGCTAGACTTAACCCAGGTGCAGATATTATTAATCGTTTTTTTGCGACGCTGCAGCAAAAGCCACAGAGTGTAATCTTTGCACATGGCGAGGAAGAGCAAATGATAAAAGCTGCTATGTATTGGCAGATTAATAAATATGGTAAAGCAATTTTAGTTGGAAAAGAACACAAAATAAAACCATTAATACTGAGCATTAATCCAGATATTGCTCAGGATCACTTTTTAATTATAGACCCCAAAAAGCATCATAACACTAAACTGTATACTGATGACCTATATGCAAGGCTCCAAAGGGCTGGCTTATCATATGATGATTGTGTTAGATTGCTTATGAATGATAGCACAGTTTTTGCAACTGAAATGCTAAAGCATAGAGAGGCAGATGCAATGGTTGCAGGATTAACAGAAGGGTATCTGGAGTCCATCAATAAAACACTTCTCGTGACTGATAAAATTCCAGACCAGATGTTGTTTGCTCTTGCTATGATGATAAAAGGTGATCGTGTTATATTTATAGCGGATATTGCAATACATGAAGAGCCAACTCCTAAGGAAATGGCACAGATTGCAATACAAGCCGCAAGAGCAGTCAAACAGCCAGGACATATTCCAAGAGTTGCATTTGTATCATCCTCCACATTTGGTCAACCTAATAGAAAATGTGTCAGTAAGGGTAAAGAAGCTCTTTCCATTATGGATGAAAAAGGTTTAGACTTTGAATATGATGGTGATCTTGCTGCAAATGTTGCAATTAATAGTGAGTTATTAAAGTTATATCCATTCTGTAGGTTGTCTGGTCCTGCTAATATCTTGATAACACCAGACTTGGGTAGTGCGCATATATCTTACAGATTACTCGAAGAGTTTGGTGAGGCAACAGTGATAGGTCCTGTGTTATGTGGTTTGGGTAAATCAGTGCAAATCGTTAGAATAGGTGCAACAGCAGGTGATATATTAGATGCGGCGGCTGTTGCTGCGGCAAGAGATCTATGAAAAACGATTTAAAGTGTTCATATGTAGTTGCCTGCGTCATCACTCTAAGAAGGTGAGGATTTATATCGGCCCGCAAGTAATGATGATGCACCGAAAGTCCAGCAGAAAAAGTGGTAAAAACCTTATGGATTTTGTTCAGTAGTATTTGCAAGTATCGGAAATTATATATCTGAACTAAATATGTGCGAAAAACTTGTATATATGTATTTCGAAAATTGGCGTTTCTTAAAGACTGCTAGTTATGTATGGATTATACACATGCTACCTTGGTTTTTTCTAGCTCTTTTTGAAGTCTAGCTTTGTATCAAAATCCGAAATTCCAACTCTTCATTGATCAGAGGTATATGTATAATCTGAATGAAGTACTTAGTTCCACAGCAATAGCGGTGGATGAGATTATATCTGCCATCATTGGCAATCGTTATGATATCGCGTGTCCTGTGCTAGTTGAGTCTATGCGCTATTCTTCTCTTGGTGCTGGAAAAAAGGTCAGAGCATTTTTAGTGATAAACTCAGCTGCCATGTTTGGTTTTACTGAGAAAGCTTCGGTTTATGCAGCTTCTGCTATAGAGATGGTACATTCTTATTCACTCATTCATGATGACCTTCCATGTATGGATAATAGTGATATTAGAAGAGGTAAGGATAGCTGTCATAAGCGTTATGGAAAAGCAACGGCACTTTTAGCTGGAAATGCACTTCTAACACTTGCATTCGAAGTATTATCCACGGAAGAAGTTTCAAAAGATCCTGCTATAAGGATGCATTTGATAAAAACGTTAGCAAGGTCAATTGGCTTCTGTGGAATGCTTTCTGGTCAAGCAATGGATATACTTAGTGCTGATCAAAATCTTACATTTCAAGAGATTCTTAAATTACAAGAGATGAAGACAGGTAAGCTTTTTATGGCATCTTGTGAATTTGGCGCTATTTTGGCAAAAGCACCAGAGACTTTAGTGCAAAAAGTTAAGGAGTATGCAAAATTCATAGGTCTTGCTTTTCAAATTAAAGATGATCTTCTTGATATATCAGGCAGCAGGCATTCTATAGGCAAGGAAGTAAATAAAGACATAGAGCTTAACAAGGTTACATCAGTATCATATTTAGGAGAAGATGGAGCTACAAAATATCTTATTGAGCTGAAAGAAAAAGCTGTGGAATCATTAAATGATTTCGGAAATTCTGCATTACCACTGATTTATCTAGCTAATTTTATAGCAAGCAGAGAAAGTTGATAAATACAAAATCCAACAAATAAAGAGCTGAAAAAATTGCCTGAACTCTGTAATATCACAGGTATACACGGCAGAAATCGTTGAATTTTATATTTCGAAAACTTTAGAAAGAACGCTCATAACTCGATTTTCAAAACATTTAGACAAATTATAAATTATTTTATAATTGGCAACTCGCGTTTATGTATTGTCACGATAAAGTTCAAATTTTGTTTTGCTTGTGATATTTTGAATTAGTATGTGCCGCGCACCAAAGGTCTCGTAAGCGGTATAAAATGACGTTTAGAATGCCAAAATAGTGTTTTAAATCCGTAAGGAAATGTTATAATAAGCGCAAGAAACTTACGGATTTTGTGAGAGTAGTGTTTGCGCGTGGCACAGGACCAATTAATATATCCAGAAATTAGCGCAGGGCTGAGTCCTGTGCTAATTTTTGCACATTTCATTTCTCCACAAAAATTTATTTGTTTGCGTATATCAATTTTTGGCGGATAGACGAATTAAAAGCTAGAGCTTGCTTGCATTATAATAAAAACCCTGCTACAATTGCTTCTGCTTTCTCTATAGCACTTTTGCTTGTGTGGCATGTGAGTCTTCCAGTTATCTTGATGGATTTTATAGTGTTTCAAGCAAAGTATTCGATTACCTGTACTATTTGTTGACTGCATTGCTTTTTGCAATGTTGATACGTTTTTGTTGTTTTATTACATCTCTATTGCTTGTGCCCGTAGCTCAGCTGGACAGAGCAACAGCCTTCTAAGCTGTGGGTCGAAGGTTCGAATCCTTCCGGGCACACCATCTATTTTTCTAGTTTTAAGTCGTCTGTGTCACAATTCTAAGGATCGCTGAGTTTATATTAGTTGGTACGTGCGCCGGAAGTCTCAGAAGCTGCATAAAATAGTGTTTAGAATTGGAAAATAGTATTTTCAATCCGTAAGAAAATGTTATAATAAGCGCAAAAAAACTTACGGATTTTTGCAGCAAGCATCACATTCACATTTTTGAATATTCCATTGCTATTTGAAAAGCGCTTGAGTACTTTTTCAAGAGTGTACAAGTCGTATAATGCTAGTTATACCAGAATCCATCCATGAATGAGACTAGATGAGTAATGCCACTGATTTAGACTTTTGGCTGATGGACTATATAAAGTGTAAATTTTAAGATAAAAAATCTAGTATCATCAAATATTCATCAAAGAATTCATTATTCACTTTTATTGATTTTGGCTCTATTCCATAAATTCTGAATCCATGTTTTTTGTATAATTCTACAGCGCTCGTGTTGTAAGTTAAACAGTTGAGATGTAGTTGAGAAACGCGCTCTCTTGTTTTATTGATTATTTCATTTAATAAAATACTTGCAATGCCCATTCTCCTATATTCAGGTTTTGTATAGACACTCCAAATAACTCCACGATGTTTTGTTTTGCTACGGTGCATTTGATAGAATGCTGCGCAAGACGCAAGCGAATTATTTACAAAGGTTGCAAATATATCTTTATTAGTTAACATATCTTGAAATTTAGAGTCTGGCCAGTGGAGCTCATCCTCATAAGAAGATTCAAAATTTTCTGGTTCGTTTTGCAGTGTCTCTAACCTGAATTGTTTCCATATTTCCCAATCTTTTTGTTCTAGAAGTCTTATTTATGTATTATCCATTAATATCTCATATATTAATTTTTTTGTGAATTACTGATTTTTTATTTGTTAAATCGTTAAGGTTGTATTGATATAAAAGGTTCCGTCGCAATAAGCATCTAAGTGCTAAGCATCTTCTTTGTTTTGTTAAGCAGCAAGTAGATAAAATTGTTGAGCGTTAGATAGAACCTATCCCATGAGGATGTTGGAACTGCCCTTTACGTATCATGTTTTTCAGTTCAATCNCNNCC
>JABFOX010000518.1:0-16332 GCA_022817665.1 Axea sp. ZL-2020
CTGGGTGTTTGGGGGGGGGGTAATAAGTACAATTATTTGTCTATAATTTTGGGGTAACATAAAGGCGCTTTTTTTTTTTTTATTTATTTTTTTTGTATCTATTTATTAAACTTCTGGATGGATCAAACAAATCTGAAACGTCGAGAAAATAAATAAATTTTTGTAACCAGCCAATATTTTTTGAGTCTATTAATTTGTTGTTAATTTTTATAATATATAATATACATATTTTTTCATTCTATCATTCTCTTGCAATTAATTTAAAATTATTAAAATTTATTATTATTAATAATTGTATTATTTATATATTTTTATTATTATTAATAAAATATATTATTCTGAAATAAATTTATAAATTAATTTAATTTAATACTCGATACGTAATATTAAATAAAATATGTTATAGGCGGTCAAAATTTTGGATAGAGAAACCCGAGAAGAGCATCTTTTACTGATTAAAGCAACAGAAAATTGTAATGCAACACCGCAAAGTCAAAATTTCTTTAATGCGTCAGATGATACCCTTTTGAAAGTAATTGTACAAGTTATTGACGTTAATGATAATGCACCAAAGTTCGTTAGTAAAGTTTTTACCGGCGGTGTTACAACTGAAGCTGACTTTGGCACTCAATTTATGCATGTCAAGGTAATTCAAAATTCATTATTTTAATTAATCAATATAATCATTTTAATATTTTTAAGGTATTAGATTATTTTATTATTTAAATAAATTTTCAAATTACAAAACAAACTTTTATAGCAATATTTGTAAATTAAAATGTAAATAGTACTCAATTAATGATAATTATTTCTATAGGCTATAGATTTGGACGAAGGAGATAATGCAGCAGTAAGTTATTACCAAATTGGCAATATACAGATGACACTTACAGAAGGTCTGGACGATATCCAAATACAACCGTTTCTCGTAGATAGATTAACTGGAGCAGTGAGCTTAAACTTTGATCCACAACGAGAAATGAAAGGATATTTCGATTTTACGGTATGCAGACGTATAACATTGACAAGTTGCTGTATGACTTAGTCATTATATCTACAGATTTGAGAATTCATTCAGCCGTAAATTTAAAGTTGTTGAACTTCTATAAACGAATCATAAATGCAGAAACTGATTCTATGTCAATACACAATTTACGATTTCGAAGTAAAATAATTTTTTAACGTCTCATGAAAGATATGTTAATTACATTTTAAATATAATTAACAACAGATTTATAAACTACTTAATTACACTATAGAAATTACAAATACATCAATGTTTATGAAAAATATTAAAGAAATTACTACTTAATTTACAATTAAATTATTATGTATTACTATTATATTGTATATTATAATAATATTATATACTACTATTAAATTACTATTTATTAATTAACTATTTAACCAAAATATTAGATGCTTTAAAATTAAAAAGGTTAAAGCAGAACGACAAGTAGAGAGTTTTCTTGAAGAGATGGTGGAACGTACGTGTAAATATGTAAAGTATGTAAATTTTTATTGTTAAATTACGTGTTTACATCAGGTGTACGCAAACGACTCTGGAGGACTTTTTGACACTGCAAAAGTCTTTATCTATTTATTGAGAGAGGATCAGCGTGTTCGTTTTGTTCTACGACAGCATCCACCTGAAGTTCGTACTCGAATCGAAAGTTTTAGAGAGTAAGTTGACAAACTTGGAACATTCTGGACATGTATTTTGAAGTAAAATAGTAAATGCACATTCTTAATAAACAAGTAAATCGTTGACTGCGAATCTGTTTTTTTAGAGTCCTCGGGAACGTTACTGGTGCAATTGTCAATGTGGATGAATACAAAATACATGAGAACCATGACGGCTCAGTGGATCGAACGAGGACAGACTTGTATTTGCACTTAGTAAATCGAGAGGACAATTCGATTCTGGAAGTGTCTGAAGTTTTAGAGTTGGTAGATCGAAATATCGAGAGTTTAGACAGCCTGTTCAAAGACTTCAACGTGCTCGACACACAACCGGCACAATCCCAGCCTGTGGTTCAATTCGAGCAAGCCAGTACCACTTTTTGGCTTTTAGCACTCACACTTTTTCTGGGTGCATTGTTAATACTTTGCATCGCACTTTGTCTTTCGCAGAGAGCATCTTTTCAACGGCAACTTAAAGCTGCAAACGCTTCTCCATTTGGTATTTATTTTTTTCTTGAATGTAAACTAATTAATACAGTGAGGAAAAACAATAGTTTAAAACTTTTTTAAAATAGCCGTGGATTATTCTAATAATACTTTTTTGAATGTATAAATACTGTATATTACATATGAACAAATTATTAGTAGTATCGGCAATAATTGTAATTAATTATTATTTTTGATTTCTCATAAGGAAGTATTATTTGATATTAAAATATTGTGATATAATTTACTACAATTGCTAATTAATAATAAGGATTCCAATACAAATATTATTTTTGGACAGGTGCTACAGATTCTGAGTTTATAAGAGGTCCAGGACGTGTTCCAAATACAAACAAACATAGTGTAGAAGGATCTAATCCAATATGGATGCATGCATACGAAAATGAATGGTTCAAAAGCGATGAATCATATAGGTATATATAAGCATTTTGTATATCTAGATACATACAGATTTCTTGAAACAATATTTTATTTCAGTCACACATCTGACCGAGATTCGTTAGACGAGAATGCATTGAACAACGAAGAATCGATGAACGAAGCAAACACGAATTCAAGAATAGCCACGGAAGACAAACCGTATTACGCTCAGTCAAGAATTGCTTCAATTTCGAGGTACGTAAAGAATGCACTTTGATCTTTTTATCAAAAGTAATAACAGTTGATCAGTTAAAATTGAAAATAAGTTTATTTTGTATAAATCGAGCATGCTTATTTTATAATAACAAATAAAAAAAAGTAATTTTATTCAATAAATGCATTATTTTTTTGATTTAGTATTGAGAGTATAACAGACGAAACGAATGACACAGGCCGCAATAAATCGCCAACTCACAGTCAGAACGTGACAAATAATCCTCTTGGGAAAAAAGTGGAAACTACAGAACTCTGACGAATAATTTTTGCAAAAAGAAAATGACTAAGAAGAGTTGATATTGCATAAAATAGTTTTATTATAATAATGTATATAATTTAATATAGATTTAGCATAACACTTTTAAATTATTTCTGTACATATATGTTATATAAAAGTATTATATATATTTATTTATATATTTATAATATCAATATTATATAAATACAACACTGCCTCAAATATTTATTAAACAGCGATTAATTAATATTTTTTAAAAATATTGATAATATGAATAGATATATTAATTCACTTCATCGGATTATATTTTTTATTATGGTGACCACAATATTAATAATCGATTTTAGAAAGCGTAAATGAATAGAAATGAATGTTATTATAAGTATGTGAGTGTCTAAATGTAAAAATTATAAATAGATTACGTATGACAGAGGAGGTAAAATGTATATTAATATAAAATCAATTTATACTCTACACATAAAAACAAATTAATTTAAATTTAAGATCATATTAAATATACGCTTTAACAACATTATCATTTGCATTTAGTTCAATAATACTTTTACATAGTAATTTATCGTTCGTAACTTTTGATTTATTTTAAAACCTATACGAAACTCGCGAGCAAAAAGTCCGTATTATCACTTATGCTGGTTATACATATATACATTTCTAATCATATATAATATAATACCAATAAACGTGTTGTTCACTTATTAATTATTTCTAAAGAGTTTGATTCTCATGCAAATTTCAGTTACTTCTAATATCCAAAAAATTATCTCGATGTATGTTAAAAATGTATATAAAACCTATTTTATACTAAACATGTTAAAATAATTAATTTTCCAGTTAATAGTAGCGTCAGTTATGTTGTCAAATTTATTTATTTAGTGAATTTTAAACATTGCAGTTCCATTAGATGTATGCAGAAGTGGTATTGTTATTTTTATAATACAAGTTATGTTTATGTCACAGCCATAACTTTTAAGTTAATTTATACACGGATAGAAATCCCATCTAAAATCAGCATGAATTCACGATTACAAGTGCATGAATTCATGTCAGAGTTGCATCAGTTTAAGCTAATTTTGCATGGCATTTCTCTTCGCGTGGATATAGTGCACAGAGAAAACTGTCATCGATTTTGCAAACAATTTTGTATTAATATAGTAAATGTGTGTGTATATTTTTTTATTGTTATGTTCTATGTTGTACGATGTATATGACAGCTTAGTAAAAAACACTGTTTAAGTTTTGTGCAGTAATTATATTGATAATATTCAAAAAAGATTTGAATAATTAAATTAAATCATCAAAAACAATTTACAACTCATTCGGTAAAATCAAATTTGTTCAAAGGATTTATCATTTTAGTCAAACTTCTTTATTGATTAAGGTGCTTACATACTCAAATAAATGAAAATAAAACAATACGTATATGTACGGTATTAAATTACATTTATAAGAATCTTATAACAAAATAATGTTTTGAATAAAATTTAAGCAATATAATGCATATTAAATTTGCAGAATTACAAGAATTTTAGGTAAACAAACGATTAACAGCTTTACGCACATTATGTTAAGGTAAACAAAAAATTTTGTTCTTGTATGAGTATAAAAATAAAAATAAATAATTTTATAGGTATAGATATTCATTAATTTATACAAACAGAGAAGCATCCTATGGTAAAATATTAAATTTAATTTTTAAAGTACAGTGCAAACATTAAAAAAATTATTAAATTATAATTTGGTTATTAGCAAATTCATTGTTAATAAGCGACTAAAATTTTAAAGAATAAAATATATAATTTATTTAATTATAGTAATTTTTTTAAATATCTGTAAGTAATTAGTTTGTACACAAAACATTTTTTTACTGCGAGTATTTCTGATAAAAATTATAAATAAATATCTATTAAAAATTAAAGAATTAGTTATATCAATCTTTTGTACAAATTTCGAAGTTTCTTTGCTAAGTTATTAAATTAACTAAATAAAACCTGTCGAGAAGATTTTGGCAGTAAATATCGCAAACTTCTGAAACTGAAGAAAAAGTTTTAGGAAAAGAACTTAAAGCAAAAGTCCGCTGTTTTTACACAAAATATTTTTTCTAAGTTCATATTAATTAGAATCTACTTTAGATTATTTAACTCAATTACTTATATTGAGATTATAATATATCGCGTTTAAATTAAAAATAACAAAATTAAAGCGTTAAAATGTAAATGATACTATAATTCAACGATAAATTCATATCTAAACAAAATTACAAGCGAGTTGTTGAAACTGCATATCCCCTTCTTCAATATTTTTCGTTATTATGATGTTCATATATATTTATTTTTACTTAAAAAATTAAGTTTGTGGTCTTTTGAATGATTTATTTGTTCTAGTAAAAATCAATTGAATTTGGATGTTGTAAGATTATCGAATCTTAGACTACTCTAAATTTAATTGTTAAACACTGACAAAAATTAATTTACCAGAGAAAAAAACGACAAAGAATCGAAGATGAATAAAGAAAATACTCATAAAGTACCGAAAAATTCAACAAAACCAAGTAACTAAAAGAAATATAGAAGTTTATTTTAATTAAAAACTTTTATAATTGTTTAAAGTTTCTCCTCGTTTAAAAATGGCACGATCATATGAAGTTAGTAGGTTGTATAACATCTGATGTGATGGAGTTAGTTTATTGCCACGTTGGTTATGCATTTGTTTTACGCCTTAAAAGTCCGAGACAAAAAGTTAATGATAACTGATAATATAGTAATACGTAGATACACAAATTTTACTTTTTTTACTGTGAACAATTTTGTTGTTTGTACAAAATTTTAGTTTTTTTTTATAACTAATAGTGATATAATTAAATTGTGTGTACCCATATATACTAAAAATATTAAATCTATTTATAAATAATCAATTTGTAATGCCTATGGACATTAGTGTCATGATTCAATGATTTTAGATGATAAATAAAGATGCACATGAGAAACTGTATAAAGTTTTAAAAACAAAAGAAAAATATTGCATTATTTATTACAAATTATATAAAAGAATAAAAATGGACTATTACATAAACTTTATAAATTTTTTACATTACACCAAGTAGAAGAGGAATTATTGGCAAAATTATTTATAGAATATTCTATTAAGTATTTCAGGTTCTTTTCAAAATACGTTGCAAAATTATCTTGATCGTTAACAGAAAATTATTTAAGGCAGGTATGTTAACGATGGATCTAATGCTTACACACGTGTATATAATATTAAGCAAAATTACTAAATATATATTATAATTAGACAGAAATATTTGAATGATGTATAGAATAATTTTGTATATACAGTACCTATTACGATAATTCGTAAAAGTATGAAAAAAAAATCAAGAAATTAAATTTGAAAATTGAAGTAAAATTAATTTTTTATGCCAAATCTTCACATAAGTCCTATTAAAAATTATTGGCAAATTTTTATAAGAAAATAATTACACATTACATTGAATCTAGCAACAGTGTTTATTGCTTGCTTAAAATTTAATAAAAGTTAATATGTGTATTGAATGAATTAAACAGATTTATATAATTTATCAATTTTTGATACTATCGGTCTAAGGTGATACAAGTATTTAATGGAGAAAAAATATTAATTAATTATTTGTAATGAATTATACCCTTGTTTACGCTAATAAATTGATATAACAATTTTATAGTGTGGTTTCTAAAAATTGATATTTGAAATGAGAATCGATAAATGTTAAAAAATTAAAACTAATATTACTTTTTTAATTTACAGCGATAGGACAACCGCTAATTTGGAATAAATTGAATTCATCTCTCTATTTGATGTTCAGTTAGTTACTTTTAATATTACTTTAGTCAGCATAATTTAGATTTCTCAATATCAAATAAATTTTTCAATCGATGGAAAATAAAAGAAGATAAGCCAGTTTTTAGACATATATTTTTTATTAGTTTGATTTTAAAGATCCCATCGTTTAAAAAATTATGTACTTAAAAGAATGTATATGAACGTAATTTTGTATAGATATTAAGTCGACAGCATAATGCAATTAAAAATTCATTACTTATATAAATCTCGCAGAATTTTACGAAAAATAATGTTTTTAATTTTCTAGAACAAAATAGTTTAAAATATTTAAAAAAATATACATTATAATATAATAAAAATCAATTAATTTATCATTTTAATATTCTTGAGGTTCCTTAAGTGTAATTTGTATTTAAATTTATAATTACTGTACGTTTTTTTAATTTTAAATTGTAATGTTTCTTATTTATATTAGTATATTGTATTATTATTTTTATTTATATTAAATAATATTTATAGTTCAATAATTTTTTTACCGAATTATCACATGAAAAAAAAATAGATAAATGAAAACAAATTTAATTTATTAGAAATAAATTTAAAATAAATTTTTAAATTTATCTGCATTTCTTATATTAAATACCTATAAACTTTGATGAAATCAGTTAAGATATTTCGTAATAATCAACTGAACTAAAATTCATTTCTAAACGATTTATGTTCTGAATTATTAAAGGCTTTTCTTCTGTTATTAAAGTAACATAATTATGTTATTCCTCTAACTAAAATATTTTCGTGAGATACTTTCTGATTATAATGCATACTTTTCATTAATCGCAGAATATTACATTTCATTACCTTTCACATAACATATTTTCCAATTAATACAAACTTAATTTTAGATAGTTTATCTGATAATAATATAACTGATATCATAAAATTATCACTGAATACTTTATTTAAGTGTATTCTAAAAAATGTTAATATTTTTATTCCCCGAAATGCAGTACATTTTTAGTACAGCAAGTGTTTCAATGTATGTATTTGTTCGAACGCGTTTATTTCTATTTCGAAAATGTTAATTTGAAAGTCTATAACTAAGACTGGCCATCTCTATATAACTTTATTTATAGAAATAAAATATAAACTATTACTTACAAAAAATTGACGTACAAAATAACAAATTCATGAAATCTGTCGTTTACAATTTTGCACAAAATATTTTATATAGATTTATATACTTTTGAAATTTAAATAACTTACCAGACATCATCTTCAACAATGCTGCAGTTAAAACACGCTGATATGAGCAACCTAAACATATGAAAAATACTTGATAAAAAATTAACTTACACATTTCACAAATCAAAAGAAAAAAAATGTGACTGCTATACGAATTACTAAGAAATATTGTTTTAAATTGTTTATCTAGTGTACATTTTTTTGTCAGACAAAGTAATTATTTATAAGAAATAAAAAAAATATATATACTACCTGACGATGAAAAGTGGATGAATTTTGATAATACTAAGTGAAAAAAATTATGGATGGATCTCAGACAGTCATTCACTTCAACAATGAAATAGACGTTCCATAGACATAGAAATATTTACTGTGTTTGATGGGACTAATAAGGTGTATTACGAACTCTAACATTGAAATAAAATAGTTAGGGTTGATTGCACCGAATAACAATTACATTGACTGAGTAAAATTTTAATGCTGAAAAGACGGATAGTGGTATACACATTTTAAACGAATGATATCAAATGATAAAATTAAAGAATCTTTATCGTTTTCCAGGTATAGAGTCAGAAATTGCTCTCCTGTGTCTAATTTATATTAGCATTAGTGATCAATGCAGGCAATTACTTCTTCGTTTGTTAAAAAATTAAAATAATACTTATTAGCAATAAAGTTATATTATTGGTATTAAATATTTAAAATTAGTTTAGAATTATGTTTTCTTATCATATTATCCACATTTACACTTCCTTCACATTTTAATTTTTATATTTCTATTTAGGTAAAGAATATGTACTTAAGTTTTTTTCACTCCATCTGGTTAATAATTACAAGTTATTTGAAATAAAATCTAGAAACTAGCTGGTTTTATTTCTAAGAATTGTTCGGATCATGGGTGTTCTCAGTAAAAAATTCAAATGATAAATCTTGCAGAATATCTATGAATGATAAATTTAATGTTGATCAGTATTTAATTATTCAAATAAAACATTATACGTGAATATTTCGGGCAACTATAAACAATATAAATTAATAATCATATTTTTTAAATATCAGTTAGATATTAATAAAATCATATTTACATGTTAACAGTTATTTTAATCGAGCTTTATCCAGGCGAAAATGCTAAACATTATTGATACATATATTCCTTTAAATATGAGGTGGAAATTATATGAGTAAATGATTAATATGACATCAGTAACCACAGTCTGAATATTTTCTGAACGGTATTAATTAATATTTGTAAAATATTTGGTTAACATATTGATAGCAAATACTGATTAACGTTTTAAATACGGTAAGTTACCTATTATTAAACAATTTAAATTGTTGTTTTATAAAATAAAGTTGTAAATTAATTAGTAGTACTCTGTTATATGGAGTACTTTGTTGTTGTTATATGATTGTATATATGTACAATTTAATAACTTTTAGATTTTTCCAAGTATAAATTCTACCTGTATAATATCTTATAATAATTTTCACAATTCTTTTTTCTCTGTGTAGGATTAGATTTTGACCGAAATATAATTTATTTTTTTATAGATAGTATATATGTTATAATACTTCGTTTGGATGTTATACTATGAATGTACCTTTTTTGATCATTTTTCAAAAATTAAACCAGATATCATGTTCGGATTATATCCAAATTAACAAACAAACAAAAATTCAGTCCACTTTTTCTATATGAGTAGACAACGTAAATTGAATGTTTGATACAACTGTGTTTCCGCTTTTCCAACGATTGAATAATATTTTAACGTTCAATACATCAGGGTCTCCACGTGGAAAATAGAATCTTGCATTTGTTTGACGTGAGTATGGATCAAGAGCGTGAACCATACACTTGTCATGTTTCTGCCAGAACAATGTTCTTCTGTGCTGCTACAATAATATTTTTTTATAAATAGCATTATGGCGTTGTTCTGGTACAACACAACATTAATCTGGCAAAAATATGTTCACGAACTGTACTCATACCAGACTTTCTTTTAAACATGTATTCTGTGAGAAATACTTAGTAAATTAAAATACATACGTTCTATTTGTAATGTAAATTATGAATTTTACCCTTTATTTATATATATTATTTTAACATGAAATTAATTTTTAAATTCTATACAAATAAGAAATATTGTAAAATATGTATAAATAATAAATTTAATTTAGATCAGTATTTATTTATTAAATTAAAGCATTGTACATGAATATTTTAGGCAACATTATAAAAATGAGAAAAAAAATAGTTTTAAATTAAGAAAAAAATCCAATAAGATAACATGAAATAAAGCATACATATATAATATTTTGCATTTCAAACAAAATTATTATTAAAGTATTTGTAATAAGTTATATATTTATTAATAATATAATAAATCATTTGTAATGTAATATTTTAAGATTAGAAAAGTTATATTGTATGTAATAAATTTATATTTTATTAATTATAAATATAATATAATAAAAAAATATAAAAAAATATATTATAAAAATTATATAAATTTATATATATTATATATATATTAAATTATTAATATATATTATGCTTGATTGTTTATCTCGCATGTATTTCTATAAAACTTAATGATCTCGAGATAAAAATTATTGTTAATAATTTTTGAATTATCCACCTATGGTAAATACTAATAATATTTAGTATATTTTGTTAAAGAAATTAATGTTTCAAGAACAACTGAATTGATAATTAATTTAAAAATTAAATTGATGATTCACTTTTTTCTAAGGAGTGAATTATTTATTCGAATGAACATTTAAATAAAGGAAATTTGATGTCTTTAATACAAATCTAATCCAATTGTATTAAATATAATTTATTTCAAGTATTTTCTCAAAATACTTTTTAAATCACTCAATTTATGGAATGTTCAGCAAAAGTAATTTTTTATACAATTACACTTAATTAATATAACTAGATATTTAATTATTTTTGCCAAAATATTTTTGTTTGTACAGTGCATTTATCTTAAATGTATATTTTAATATTTTATGTCATTAATTTATCTAAATATTATAATAAAACCTTTCTTATTATATACTGTATGTATTTTTAATATTATTCTTAATATTTTTTTACAAGTTTTGAACCCAATTTAATAATTAACAATTCCTATAAATTGTTAGAATTATGCAGATAAAGCAATTTTGTTATAATGCTTTTGGAATTAGAATATATTTTCAATGAAATTAATAAAATTGTGATTATACATAATTTAACAATAATGTTTAACCAGTTATTCTTAACGTAAATATTTTTACTTCAAATTATTAGAAATTGTATAATAAACCATATGAGAAATTTATTTCAGTTATTCATACAATTTATTTTTAAGTAGTTTAAGTAGAATGATTTAGAAAATTCTTAAAAATATTACTTTGTACATTATACACAAACTACAATTATTCGATCTCATATTTTCAAGAAAGAGTGAAACTATGCGAAAAAAAACATTTTTTTCGCATACCGAGCAATACCAAGCAACCGAGGGTGTTAGACAATCATTGTCGTTCCAAAATGCAAATCAATCTTGAATTCTCATGGTTCCTATGTTTTCATAAAATGCATTAAAATGAAGAAAATCTGACATGGTACAGACATGTGTGTTTTGTTGTTATAATAAAATATATGACTATAAATCTGCAAATAAAGTTTACTTATTCACTTACTTATATTTTTAGCACTTCATATTTTATATTTGAATAAATAAATATTTATTAAATAAATGAATAATGTTAACTGATGATAATGTTTATATCACATAAGACATATATTATTAATATTATAAGAGAATAACATATAGAAAATGTACTTTATTCTCAGCAATTAATTAATATTTAATTACAGGAAAAAATGTTTATTGCTTCTTTAAAATAAACTACATATAAATGAGTGAATATTGTAGATTGTATTTGCTTTATATCATACTATTTCTAATATAATTCAAAAAGCAAAACTATTTTTTCATAACAAAAGAAATGGAAACTTTACGTTAAAGTTTACAGTATAGTTTTTGTTTGGTGGAAAAACTATTAATCGAGACAGATTAAAATCGCTCATAATATAAGATATAATATTCCATAAAATTTAAATAATAATTGAGGCATTAAATTAATGATAAAGAATATAAAATATTTCATAAGTTAACTATGTACAAATTATTATATAAAAGCATAGATCTACTTTTCTTATTCATATTTCTTAATTAATCTTATTAATCAAAATAATGAGACATTTACTTGAATAATTAATACTATTTTAATAATTTACTATGATCATTTTTTCAATCTTTGAAATGGACTTTATATATTACAATGCTAAATAATCTATTATTCAATAAATATTCCGCATCAAGAAAACAGTCTATTAATATGTAATATATGAATATATTGTACTAAAATCTAATTTTATTATATTATTACATGAAATTCTCATTAGAATAATAATTTACTACTGTTATTAATGATGCATGCAAACTCTATTCTTAATGAATTAATATGTAAATAAAAAATGTTGGTATCCGTTATCGTGTACACATATGGAACGTTTTACAAGTTATTACAATTACTTAACAATATTTCATTTTTAACCTATTTGTATAAATACAACGAAATTAATCCATATTTTCACTGGAAAATCTGTCAGTTTTACGTAACATTACTTTCATACGTTAAAACGATCAATATTATTACATACTTTATTTTCAATTATATAATAATGTTATAAAATTAATAGCATTATTACGCATTCAAAAATAATACAAAACACAGGTAATACAATATTAATTATATTGTAAATTATGAATAATTATTCACAAAAAATATTATCATTATAAGGAGTTTACACAACTGAATTGTAAGCTGGTTTTTTTAAGTAGTGCTTATAGCCAACATTTTGATTATTTAAAATATTTTTAGACTATCCAACCATGGCACATGAATATCGAGGAAAAGAAAGAGGCTCTCTCTTAACTCTTATCGTTTTCCTGTACGTCAGGCTCGCGTGTTACCTTATGCTAATCTAAGAAGAGCTATAAGCCACTGGCTAGCCCTGGTCTTCGCTCCCTTTTACGTCCTTCGTGAACTCTTAACCCCATCGGAACGTTCCACCATCGTTTTAATACATTTCTTCGTACTTCAAGTGTTGTAGTTTTTACCATACGCATGAAATCTTATTATTTTTTTTTGTCGCGTCATTACAGAATTCTTAACGCGATAAAAAACATTTCATTAGATCAGAATGATAACATACATTATGTGAATATATTTTGTCTTTTCCAGATTATTATTTTTGTGATATTCCACTGTCAGTGTATCAGACCCATCCCACGTTATAAATATAAACAATTAGTTAACATACAAACAGTCGAGTATTAATTATTGTAGAAAATATTGTTTCATGAAAATTAATTAAAACGTAGTTAAAGAGCAATTCATTTGAATTGTATTTGTATTCAAAATATTTATCATTGAACATGCTTTAATATAATTTTGTATTGAGTAAAAAGAGCACATAGTGATGCATGTTATTAAAGATTATACCATCATTCTTCTTTATCAATTATAGGACTTTTCCTATTATATTTTATTTAATTTTTTCCCCATATTTTAATTTCTAGATATAAATTTATAATGCGATCATCATGCAAAGTATCTTCATCATTTACAGTCCATCTTTTATTATTCAATTTGTATAGTATACGAAAATGTTATTTCAACTTATCAGGGATACTACGGTAGAAAACAATTAGTCTGATGTACAGAATTTCCATTATTTTAAAATACCAGGTTTACTTAGCCATAATCATTTTTAACTAATATTTTTCATTTTCTAAACAAATAAAGCAAAATTATCCAGTTATTGGAATTTGAATTTGACTATTAAATTAATCTGAAAATCTGTTTAAATCTATTGCTTAGTTTTCTGAATAAATAATTTCTTAACAAAACATTAAATATATTTAAATACAACATTTTCATTGCACTTAAAACGCCTTTTATATTGCAATGCAAGTAACATTTAGTAATAATAACACGCAAAGCTTGATTGTTGGCGTCACAATAGCATCACTCTTGCCATTGAATTTAAACTCGAAATGAAATCTCAGTGATTTAGTCTGAAAATTACTTGTTGCCATAGTGAATTAATTTTTTTGGTGAATGTTTAATTTCTTTTATCACGCAAATTCCTGTGCCGAGCGAATAAAAATAAAACAGCGCTAAATTGTCAAGTTTCATTCGTGATTTGATTTTTCTGCAACGGTGCAAATAAATTCAACTGAAAAATTTAAAAAATCGAATCAATCGGCATTGAACGAAACAATGGTTCATCGGTTCGACAAGTGGCACTTGAAAAAAGCAGTGTGCGTGTTGCGGGTGGCGTGGCCTAGATTCGTGGAGCTGCGACACTCATTTTGTGTCATTTCGTCGACGCTCAGTTTTTATCGCCTGAGGTAAGGGTCGTTAATTTAATTCCGGTCAACCGTCCTCAGGCGTCTGTTTTGACTATCCCTTATTTCCATCTAACCCCAATGGTTGTTGCGTCCACGTGACGACGTCGTAGAGGTGGTGGGGCTGTGGCGAAACTCTAAGAGCTAAGTCATGAGTCTCGCAATAACCCCTTTGAATGTTTTCTTCGTTAAGGCCAAACGCGACTTAGCGTTATTTTTTCAAAGATTCTACGCGAGTTGTTTCTATTCGCTTTTTATTATTAATTGCGTGGTGTGAACAAATTGATTAATATTTGAAATTAATATTCGTGCTTTTCCTACAAAAAATCAAACAATTAATCGTCATCGAATTATCAGTGGGGTTAAGAAATGTCATTTTTAAAAGCGTTATTGAGGATTTTGTGACATTTGCCGTTTTACTCGTCGAAGATTACTGTTGAAAAGAGAAGTACTATAAATAATTATGCTCAGTGGAATAAGCTTCGGTTTATATATTATTTCGTTGCGTTAGTACAAGAAGAACCAGATAGGTAATATTTATATGTTTATTTTGTGTTATATTTATTCATACGTGACAAAAGCCTAGAATAATTTGACATTTATTAAATGCAACAATTACAGTCATACTTAAATAATTGGCATTGCTTGATTCCTAATTGCATATTATTTGTAAAATCAAACTTCATACCGTATTATGTAACAGAATATATAGATTAATCGTAATATTTGCATAATTAAAACTCACATTTAATGTTTATGAAATTATATAGAATGTGAACTTCGTTTATTAAATAGTTTATGCGATTATTTCAAATCCAACTGGAGAAGATATTAATCTTTGTATAATGATTATTTGAATTTCTAAACTGTTATTATTGAATTAAATTCATTTTAATAATGCGTCTACAATAATGAAAAGTAAATTGAAATTATTACTTTTATAGTAAATAAATACGTCATTTACATTGTTTGTCACATGAAATATAACTGAACGTTAATCATATGTTTATTAATATCAGTTTGTGCGCATTTAAAGTGTTGTTTTATATTGTAATTTCACATACATACAAATCATAAGTTTATATAAAAGTTTTACAATTCAAAATGTATTTTAATGCAATAACTTTGTTTCCTTAAAAACATAAGTCCATTAGTTAAAATGTATTTGAGAAATTATTTTCATCCTTTCAAAAATGTGCTTAGTATTTTTTAAATCATAATAACTTAATTAATATCGATCATTTTAAAGAATATTTATGACTGAAATAATAACAATTTTAAATAATATTTTAAATGAAATTCAGTATTAAGATTCATTTAGTGTTTTTCTAATGTCTAAATGAAATTAAAATATTGATAATTGTAGGTGTTGAATGTGCAATAAATAATATTTAAGAATTAAAATTAAAAATATTCTAAAAAGATGAATATTTAATATTCTATCATTATTACGATACATAAATTTTATATGTTTTTCTCTTTCAGTTATTGTATGTTAAATGTATAAATTTCTTAGGATCACTTACATTCACTAATTTAATAAACTTTATATGTACAAGTATAACCCATCACAGTATTATGATTACAATAACTATTTATATATACATGGAAAATAATACATGCAAAAAATACTAAATATGTATAATGATAGGGAAATTCTTTTGAAAATAAATAAAAAAAAAACAAATACAAATTAAATTGTAATATACAAAA
>JABFOX010000519.1:0-16320 GCA_022817665.1 Axea sp. ZL-2020
TAATATAAGTTTAACAAAAACGCAAATATACTTGCTGATTTATCAAATACCAGAGGAGAATTACTACTTTCAATATTGGCTCTAGAATACATGGTTGCAAAATCAACTCGGCCATGTTCTCCAGCATAGTAACCTAAAGATATGCTGCTGAGCCACTGGAAATCAATTTTACCATCAAATTGCTGTATACTTTTAATTTCATTTGCCACTATATTTTTTATCATAAAACCATAATGACTTTCAACTAAAGTTAGGACTCTCCCCCCTATTGCCTTTATACCCTTTACAAAAGTTTCTGAATTATCATGGTATACCTTACCACCGTTAGTGCTAACATAAAAATCAAGTTTTTTTGATTTTCCTTTTGTAGGCTCAGTTTGATCTGCAATACGTGACCACATATTTTTCTGTTTAGCTACTTGGAGAATAGAAGGTTGCTTAATAGGGCTACTTTCAAGTTCTTGATATTTTAAATCATTTATTAGTATTTCTTCTTCAGTAACCTCTTCAGAATGCATTACATCTTCATTATTGTCCGTTTCTAGCTTCAAGAGTTGTACTTGCTCAATGTGTGTATTACTAATATAGGTAATAAAAAAATAGACACATGGAATGAAAATCAAAAATAAAGTAATAGATATTTTAGTTATCACAAATGAACCAATAATTATTATTTATAGTATAACTACTATGTCATATATTTCTTTAATGTACAAAAATCAAGAAAGAATATTTCCAATTAGATAATTATTTTCAACTCCTTTAACATTAACTTTCACAATATTCTTGGCTTGAGCTTTTGATTCAAGCTTTACTAATGCAAAATTTTCTGTTCTACCGACATTATTTTTTTCAACCAGAACACTTTGTTCAGTGCCTATCAAAGATTGATAAAAGCTACTCATCATTTCTCTATTCATTTCTCTTAAATTTTTTACTCGTTCTTTACGCACATTCTCTGGTACTTGTGGCATTCGTACAGCAGGTGTATTCTTCCGCTCTGAATATGGAAAAGCATGTAGGTAAACTATATTTGTTTTTTTCAGTAAATCAACTGTATCCTGAAACATTTCATCAGTTTCTGTTGGAAATCCAGCAATAATATCAGCGCCAAATGCTATATTAGGCCTCAAGTTCTTCATTTTATGACAAAATTCTATCACTTGTTCTCTGTTGTGACGACGTCTCATTCTCTTTAGTATCAAATTATTGCCAGATTGTAGACTCAAGTGTAAATGAGGCATAAGTTTTGACTCATTAGCTATTAAATCCATTAATTCGTCGTCAACTTCAGCAACATCAATAGAGGAAAGTCTTAGCCTCTTCAACTCTGGTATATCTTTTAAAACTCTCCTAATCATTGAACCAAGTGATGGCTTAGCAAACAAATCTGTACCAAAGTCAGTAATATCAACACCTGTAAACACTACTTCTTGATATCCATTTTCTACAAAGATCCTAATTTGCTCTATAATACTGTTTATTGGCACAGATTGATTATTCCCTCTTGCCTCAGTAATTGAGCAAAATGTGCAGCTATGATTACAACCATTTTGAATTTCAATAAATGCCCTTGATTTATTTTCAAATCCATTAATGAGAACAGGTTCTACTTGGTTATCACTGACTAAGATTTTATCGTCATTTAGTAAGTAATTTTCAGCTTTTAGCTTATCTTGATTACCGAGCACTTTACTTACACCAGGAATGCTACTGTAAACTTCTGGATCCAACTGAACAGCACAACCAACTACGATAATTTCTTTACTTGGGTCGTTTTTATAGATCTTACGTATTTTTTGCTTTACCTGACGTTCTGATTCGTTTGTCACTGCACAGCTATGCACCACAACAACATTTTTTCTTTCTGCTTTTTTTAATGCTTCTTTGATTAACTCACTCTCGTAAAAATTTAGACGACAACCAAATGTTATCACTTCATTCATGCTAGTATTTTTTAGACCTTACAATTTAAATTATATCACACATCCAAGCAAAGTCTCTTGCATGACCATTGTTTTGGTAGATAAATGCTATGCAAGCAGCAGACACTTGGATGGCTCAACGTAAGTTTTTCCAGAGTAAATAATTTTATGCGACTATTTCAAATTTAGGCATACCAATTAAGTTGCAAATATCATTTTACAAACCCAACTGTTTGTCTCAAACCAATCCTGAACAGATGGGTTATTATATGTATCAAAATTACCACTTTATTGCTGTAAATATTGTTGCCACCCTTCATTTTGGCCCAATTTCATACCAATTTTCTATGGCTTCGTTGATATCATGAAAAATATTTCCTCTTTTTTCTAGAAATTTGTTATATTCTCTATGGTTACTGACTCTCATTTTTTGTGGCATATTTATCCTTAAATCGTCATTTTATAATGAATTTAGTCAGTAATCACTAGTTTTTCTGCTGCTATGCAACAAAGCCACCCCAGTGTCATGCTACTTGAATGACAAGAAAAAACCCACTGGGATAACAAGATTGAGATAGACTAGAAATTAAACGCTACTCCAGCTTCTGCACCAAAAGTGCTGTAAAGAATTTTGAGTTCCCCTTTGCCGTCTTTTTCAGTTTTATCAAAGTTAGCACCATAAGAACCGAAATAGCGAGCTCCAGCGTAAAGTTTGACTTCTGGAGTTACATCGTAACTAACACCAGCTCTTGCTTGACCAGCAAAAGCAAATTTACCATTTTGACCACTCAAAGTAGTTGCCAAAGGTGTGCTAACATACGTTGCACCAACACCAACACCAACATATGGAGTGATAGGCATATCTTCAATTGCTATATCGTAATAAACGTTAACTAGTCCTGAAATTGCTGTTAAATTATCTGCAACTGTAGTACCTACTACACCTGCATCTTTATTCAACTGTGAGTAAAGCCCTTCAACGTCAACCCTGATGTCGTCCATTTTATAACCAAATGCACCACCACCAGCTATAAAAGATGCTTTTAAGGGACTATCCTTTTCTTTGCCTGCTGCATTTGTAATACCATCAATTTTTGTGAAAAGAGGTAAAAATTCACCGTTGTATTGCAAACGAACGTAGTAGCTAGTTTCTTCATCACTTATTGGACCAACAGGATCTGAAAAAGCAGAGTTTGATAAACTTAGCAACGTTGCTAAAGCGGCTGCTGAAAAAAACTTTTTATAATGCATAATTGTCCTCGTAAAAAAATTAAAATTTCACTTTAGGAGTCTAAGTAACAACTAAAGTTAAGTCAAGTGCTAACTTAATAACACAAAATATTCTATACTTTAACTAACTTTTAGGAGAATACAAAGATTTTATTAATGAATAAATAGAGTTACACGACTTTTGATTTTTTGGTATAGCTAAACAGGTAAGATTTACTATCGAAAGACCTCATCATCCCGCTGCTTGTTAGCGGCTGAGATACCGCGCACAACTGTACGAACATTGTGATTTGGACCTACCAGAAGGGTGTCATCCCAGTCTGGGATCCAGGAATTTTATTAAGTTGGCGAGCATAAAAATAGCTGTTTTATGTTAAAATACAATGTTTTAATGATTATGGAAAGGCTGGATTCCAGACTGGAATGACGCCATTTGCTGTCTTCAAAAATGAATGTTCGTATAGCTATGGAATGAATCGCGGTATGACGTAGGGCTGTGCTAGTATAGGTGCATTATACAAAGAAGTACTAGCGTTGGAAATATTAGAAAAGAAATACTTACACTAAAAGAAACTTCAGTAGTAAATTCAAAAAGGAAGTTTAAATCCAGGTGGTAAACCCATCATACCTGCAAGATCAGAAGTTGCATTTGCCATATCTTCTTCTGCTTTTTTAACGGCATCATTAAACGCTGCTGTTACTAAATCCTCTACTATATCTTTTTCCTCATTTCTCATAAGTTCTAAGTCTATGTTCACCTTTTTAGCTTTATAGCTACCTATTTTTATGACTTCCACTAATACAGAAACTTTACCACCACCAGAAATACCTTGAAACTCTTTTCCAATATATTTTTCTTGAGCTTCTGCAAGCTTTTTTTGCATCTCTTGCGCTTGTTTCATTATTTGACTAAAATCCACAACTTACTCCTTATTTTCTATATTAACTACTTTTGCACCTTTAAACGCGTCAAGTATATTCTTGACTGCAGGTGCATAATTTAAATTACTCACTTCCCTGTTCATATAACCCGTATCAACTGTAATAACCCACTCTTGCTGAGTCACCTGATTTAAGTAATTTTTTAAATCATTGCAAAAATTACTATCCAACTTAGATACAGCTTTTAATTTTAAATATCCAGGTTTACAATCTATTAATTGTAGATTATCACACAGTTGTTTGTAAAGATAAATTTGGTTACTCCGCCTTAATAGTTGCAAAATCTTATCAAAATCGTAATTTTGTTGTTTATTTTCCACATGGATCCCAGTGTCACGCACTGGGATGACAGAGGGGGAAGGTGCAACAGGTCTGCCCTGTCTATTTCCTTGTTCTACATTCTGTGAAAGAATTTTTTTGATCACCTGTTCCGGAGAAGGTAGATCAGAGAGATAGCAAAGACTAATTAGCATCATTTCAACAGCAACATCGTTGCATGTTGAAGTTTTTATATCTTGAATACCTTTAAGCAACATCTTCCACAATCTCGAAAAAAATATTAAAGACTTCTTTATACTTAAATCTTTTATCCTGTTCTTTTCATACTCTGTAACTGCATTATCAATTTCTTTTGTAATCAAAAAACGGCATACTAACTGAATTGTTTGCAATAGACCTTCAAAAATACTAAGTGGGTTTGCTGTTTTTATCGCCTTGTCAAACACTAACAGAGCTTTCTGTAAATCACCTTCTGACATTGCCCCTAATAGATCGAATATAATATCTTTATCCACTAGGCCAAGTATGTCTATCACATTTTTAGTGGATATTGCACCATCTTTGCTATATAGCACTGCTTGATTCATCAAAAACAAGGCGTTACGCATTGAATTTCCAGAGTGTCGTGCAATTAATTCTAATGCTCCCTTTTCAATGGAATAACTCTCTTTTTGTGCAACATCATTTAAACGCTCCACTATTTTAGCTACAGGAATGTTATGTAAATCAAATCTTTGACAACGTGCAATAATAGTTATTGGTATCTTTTTTATTTCTGTAGTTGCTAAAATGAATTTTACACTAGATGGTGGCTCTTCTAGGGTTTTTAGTAACGCGTTAAATGCACTGCTGGATAACATATGTACTTCATCTATAATGTAGACTTTGAATTTAGAGCTTATAGGTGAATAGCAAATATCTCCCAGGATTACTTTAATATCATCAATGCTAGTGTGACTTGCTGCATCAATTTCAATTACATCTGGATGGCTTGAATTTTTTATTGCTAGACAATTTTCACATGATCCGCAAGGTTCAAAAATTGGCCCCAGGGAACAATTCAAACATAAAGCTATTATCCTTGCAGTGGTGGTTTTACCAACTCCACTACTACCGGAGAGCAGTATAGATTGTGGGATTTTGTTTAAAATAAAAGCATTTTCTAATACACGCACTAATATATCTTGACCTACTAGATCTTTAAAGCTACTAGGACGATGTTTTAATGCTATATTCATAGCCTCTGATAAAACAAATAAGAAATAGGTATGCAACCCAAAAAGGTTCTGATATGACTGCTTCATTTCTGATCTGACCAAATTACAGAGTTTTTGCCTGCATACCTTATAAAATATTATACTTTTTTTTTTATTTAGCAAGGTATATCCTATATTAGTCTTATAATTTATATGTTAGACCTTTTGTAACATTACTTTGGAGTAAACAACTGTTACCTAAAATACTCTTCTCTTATCATTTCAACTTGAATCCAGAGAAAAAAGATGTGGATTTCAGTGTCACACACTGGAATAACAACCTATAGGTACTGGGATAATAAAAGAGGAATATTATGATTTTATATCATTTTCCTCTTTGTCCATTTTCACGAAAAGTTAGAGCTTTCCTAAAAGAAAAAAAATTAAGCTGCGATCTAGTGTATGAAAATCCGTGGGAAAAACGGAATGAATTCATGGAGATCAATCCAACCGGACAAGTACCAGTATTAATAGATAATAACTTTGTAATAGCGGATAGTAATGCCATTTGTGAATATATAGAAGAGACTTACAATAGTGACGTCAAATTACTTGGTTCATCCACTATTATTAAGTCTAAAATACGCGCTCTAATCAATTGGTTCGACAACAAATTTTACAATGAAGTTACTAAGTATATTATGAATGAAAAAGTAATTACTAACCGCAGCCCTGACTCTAGATTTCTTCATGCAGCTCAGCATAACCTGCCTTGTCATATGGAATACATCGAACACTTAATTAACAAGAACGTTTGGCTTGCAACTGATAAGTTTACTTTAGCTGATATTGCTTTAGCATCGCATATTTCCGTAATGGATTATGTAAGTAGTTTTCCATGGGAAAAAAGTAAAATTTTAAAAGAATGGTACTCCATTGTTAAATCAAAGCCTTGTTTTCGTGAGATATTATTAGAGAGAGTTTCCGGTTTAATCCCTCCTAAACATTACGCTGACCTTGATTTTTAACTTATGTTAGCTTTAAAGCTACAGTCATTCCTTCATCAGTTGGAATCAATATAGAGAAATATTTCTTTTCATCTGATAATCTATTATTAAACTCCCTCATAGCATGCCATGATTTTTCTGATACTTCTTTTGGAGGCGATTCTAAAAATACTGTATTAAATAATAGAGTGTTATCTGCAACGATTAGCCCATCTTGTTTAATGTATGACTCTGCCCAATCTAAATACTTAGGATAACTACTTTTGTCAGCATCGATGAATATCATGTCAAATGGTGCCTTTGCTGATAATTCATTAATTTTTTCCAGTGAATCACCTTCTATTAGAGTAATTTTATCACTTAGATTAAAAGCACTAAAATTTTTTTTTGCTATTCTTGAGTGTTGAGGATTATTTTCTATTGTATATATATGACCGTCTTCTAGTAGAGCTTTTGCCATGCAAATCGACGAATAACCGTATAATGTGCCAACCTCAACAATACTTTTGATTTTATGGATTTTTATAAATAAACTTAATAGCTTTCCTTCTTCAGGGCCAATCTGAATATGTTGCTTTTTTTCAAGAATACAATATTCTTCTATTTTTTTATATTCTTTTGCAAATAGATTTCTTATAAATAATAATTTTATACTAGAATTATTACGCATTACGTTTTATATTATAAATTAGGGAGGCTTAACTCATACACAGTTTATAAATATAATAATATAGTTTAAAATAATAAAAACATTTATTTTAAGTTATTATTTCATAGTATAAAATTTTAAGTGACAAAAATTATTATATATCGTACTATGGTTAACTAGTATAATAAACAATCGATTATTATACTAGAATTAAAGGGATTGTTTATGCGCATTTCTCTTTTTAAAATATAATTTTTATAATCAATTAGAGGGGGTTATATGTCTTATACTATTGCTAGTGAAGTTGAAACGTTAAATAAAAAATCTAACAAGAATGAAGGGGTTATGTTACTACATAATCCAGCTTATCGTGAAAAGTATAAAGAACGTTTTAATGAAGCTCAGAGAAAAGTTATGGATATGGTTCAGTTTTATGATGGGACAATAGTATTAATAGAGAATAAAATCGCTATGTATTACTACACTTGGCACAGTAAAAAAAGAGAGTTTGAGCGTAAAAAACAACAAACAGTAGTGAAAAACAATGGCTCAGCATAGAGTCTTTTATATGGTAAGCTACAGTGGTATTACTTCACTATAGCTTTTCCATATAATTTATCTATCACATCAGTGAGATATTTCAGCTCTTTATACCCTTCATGTTTAACTTTATTATGCTCTATATATGACTTACCATCGTTAAGCTTGATGAAAAATATTGGAGTGGCTGTGATACCAAGTTTATTGATTGCCAGTGATTTATCATTTATGATTTTATCCATTATTTTCTTATCATTAATGCATTGGTTAAATGCATCTTGCTTTAAGTTGCTTAGTGCAGCAATTCTTTGTAGTAAAGTCAAATCACTTAAATTGTAGTAATTCCACGAATCTATTGAGTTAAAAACAGCTTTGTTAAAATTAAAGTAGTCTTCTTGTTTTTCGTAGCAATGACTTAGCATTGCAGCCTTTAGCCCTCTGTAATCCAAAGGAAAATGACGAAATATATATAACATCTTACCTGTGTCTATATATTTCTCTTTAATTTTAGGAAAAACATTCTTATGAAAAAGAGAGCAGTGATAGCAAGTTAATGAAGCATATTCTATCATTAGAATTGGTGCTTTTGGATCTCCTAATAATTTATCATCAGGTAATAGTGATAGTAACTCCTTTAATGTTATTTCATTAGTTTCTTTTTGAATATGTTGGTTACTGGATTTAACAACTGCATAAGAATTAACACTCATAAGAATTAGTAAAAACAATAGTCTGAAAATCATTACAATACAAATACTTAACTTACTAAAAAAATTACATATTTACATTAATAATGTCAAAATAACTTTTGTTTAGCAAGGCTTTCAGCCCTATCTTTAAATGCAGCAATTATTTTACTCTGTGTATATTTATATACTGAATTTAATAAAGTAGAAAATGAATTGGACTTAAACTTAAACTCTATATAAAATTTTACCATAGTTTTATTTTCATCTATGGGAATGAATTGCCATTCATTGTATAGATATTTAAATATTCCATTTGATGATACAGCTTTTATCGAACCTTCATTTGTTCCACTTGGAGAAAGAGAAGTAACTTCTGATGTATATCTACCTTTAATTCCATGAAAAACTGCGAGGAGATCTACAACCATTTGGCTGTTAATTTTTTCTTTTATATAAACGGCTTTGCACCAAGGAACAAAATCAGGATACCTTTCAACATCAATGACAACTTGGAATACTTCATTAGGCAAACACAGGAAGGTACCTTGTTCTCTGTATTGATGAAGCATAAATGTTAAACCAATCAAAATAGGATCCGTATCTACCGTCAGCCTTAGTAGATTCCTGAGACTAAAGTTAAGGTGGGCATCGCGTATTAATTTCAACGAAATTAATAGAGGCAATTCCCTTGACTAGAAATTATCGCTCGGGAAATTTAACTTAACTCATAACGCATAGCACAGACCCTTACTTGAATTATAGATGATTTACACAAGGCATGTCCATAGGTATATTAAAAGTCAGCGATTATTATTTAATCTTTATTAAACTTTGCATCCTAAGTATCATGGTTAATAAATGTATCTTATGAATATTACTAAAGTTTTAATCATTATTGTTTTTATTGTAATTTCTTCAAGAGCTTACACTAGTTGTACAGATCACAAAATTTTTGTGCATACTATGAAGCAACAAGTGGATGGTATATCTACAAAAGGAAATAGAAAAAACCTAGCGCATGTACACGAAAAGCTTCAGGAGGTCATTCAGAATAATGTTAACCTCGAAGGAATATCGCAATTCGTTATAGGAAAACATTGGGCTTTAGTTAAACAAAAAGAAAAAGAAGATTTTTTAAGAGAGTATGAAGTGTATCTTACGCGTTTGTGCGTTAAAATTTTATATAAATACATGCATGATAGTGAAATGATCATAATGAGTACAAAAACAGTCGACGATGAAACTTGCTTAATTGGTACAAGATTTTCTTACGGTGATGAAGAATTTACAAATATTGATTTTAAAGTTACTAAAAATAACAGTTCTTTCTTGATAAGTGATGTTGTAATGAGTGGAATAAGTATTGCTATTAATCAACGTTCTCAATTTAGTGAAAAAATCGACACGCATGGCATAGCAAGCGTTATAGCTGAATTAAAATGCAATAACAATCCATGATATATATGCCTCATTGGCCTAAACCGCTTGGTAGTAGACCAAAGGATTTTTCTCTTGATCGCATAAAAAGCTTTCTAAATAAATTGGGCAATCCTGAGAAAAAAATGCCGTCCATAATTCATATAACTGGAACTAACGGGAAAGGCTCAACACTAGCATTTATAAGATATATAATGCAAGCAGCAGGGTATAAGGTCCATGTGTACACTTCTCCACATTTGGTGAATTTTAATGAAAGAATAGTTATTGCAGGCAGTTATATCGACGATAATGAATTATATAGCTTATTAGAAGAATGCCGTGCCGTAATTGCAGAACAACCTATCACTCTGTTTGAAGCTGCAACTATTGCAGCTTTTTTAGCTTTTTCTCGTCATAAAGCCGATATAACTTTAGTTGAAGTGGGTATGGGTGGAAGGCTTGATGCAACAAATGTTATAGATAATCCGATTTTAACAATCATTACTTCCATTGCCCTTGATCATACAGAATATCTTGGCCCTACTGTAGAAACCATAGCAGGTGAAAAAGCTGGAATAATGAAACCTAATGTTCCTTGCGTAATAGCACCACAAGAAAAATCTGTAATGAACACGCTAGAGCACCACGCAATAAATAAGAAATCTCCTTTATATAGAGGAGGTCTTGAATGGAATTGCAAAAAACAACTATCTGTCATCCAAACTGGGATCCAGAAACAAAAAAATGGGTGGTCACGTGCTGGAGCTCAAATGATTTTTCAATCAGCTATTCAATCGATAGAATTTTCTTTACCATCTCTAAAAGGTGATCATCAGGTGATTAATGCAGGCAATGCTATTGCAGCATGTAGTATTTTAAGTGGAAAATATGGATTTGATATTGGAGAAGAGGATATCACTTCAGGTTTACAGCGTACCTACTGGCCTGCACGACTAGAGCTCATAAAAGAGGGTCATTTAATTTCCCTGCTACCGAAAGATTGGCAATTATTTTTAGATGGTGCGCACAATAATGACGGTGCTAGAGTGCTATCTCAGTGGGTAAAAGATAATTTTGCTGAAGGTATCTATATGGTTTTTGGTATTACCCGTAACAGAAATGTGGAAGAGTTCTTAGAGCACTTAAAGCCATATATCAAGCTACTATGTGCGGTTTGTGTTAATTCTGAACCTAAAGCAACAAATACAAATTTGATTAGGGAAAAAGCCAATAACATAGGAATAAAAGCAGTTGAATGTGAATCAATTGGCGATGCAATATCAAACCACATATTAAAAGCCTCTATCCAAAACATCAAAACCATACTAATCTGTGGCTCATTGTTCCTAGCTAGAGACTTCGCTATGGAGAATAGCTAACTTTGATGATATGTGAGCATTAACTGACCGATGGGGAAATAACTTTATAGTATTGTATGAAGCGACTAAAATTGTCATTACAGCGCTTAGTGTACGACATTGCTCCAACATTTAGGGTTGCAGTTTGCATGGGTCATCTGAGTAGCTCAAATCCAATTCTCCTATCATGCAAGCTCCTTTCTTGTCATCCCAGTGCGTGACACTGGTTTACTTTATGATGATGTCATGAAAGTAGCTGACACTGGGATCCAGAAGACTTAATTTCAACCAAATAATAAAGGCTAGATCTCAGTGTCTAGGCACTGGGATGACACCTGTAGCCCTACGTCATACCGCGATTCATTCGCGGTATCTCTTAACATAGATCCCGCTAACACGTAGCGGGATGACGGTTGTCGAAAGTCTTTAGCTATAAACATTAAGAAATTTACCAAACGAAAAAAAAGGCAAAAGAAGCCCTGGTCATTGTCTATTTTCAGTATTTGGCGTTTTTTAAGTCTTAAACACTGCAATTTAGCTGCTTTTAATTGCAACTAACCTATGCTCAAATATTTAAGAAATTTACTAAGCAGAAAAAAAGGCAAAGAAACCCCGTGGTAATTAGTGTTCACTCTCTAATCCTGCAAATTGGCGTACTATACTGTCTTAAACGACTTATAAGCGCGTTTCAGCTTATATAGGTAAAAACCCAGAAATGTTGTGAAGACATAAGGTGCACATAGTGCAAAAAATTAAAAATAAGACGCCAACTACGTTGTTTTCTTGCTGTTTAATCTGCACAGATGAAGATAACTGAATACCTTCACTATCATGATAAGGGGGTTGGTAGAGTTTGTCAAGCAAGTTTTTTCGTTTCTAACGGTTGTTGCCAAAAACTATACAAAAAGTCTAATGAGTTAACTTCCATATATCCTAAGTAGTTCTTGTGCATTAGCTTTGATTAGGATAGGGCATTTTCTGTCATTTAATAGGGAACGCAATATTTCATTCGCACCTTTAATGTCGTTATTATGTATCTTTACTACAGCGATAGCTTCTTGGCTTGAATAAGGATACACTGCACTTGATTCTAAATTATCAATTTTATCTTTATTTATTTTTTCACCGTTGGAGTGAAGTAAGCTCATTACCTCTAAGTATTGTGCTAACTCACGCAAAACATTAGGAGCATCTTTATCATCTGCCAAATCATTATAAATAATAGATGCTGTGTCTGTTGGCATTGAATCTGAGATATGATTGAATGCGTGTTCAAAATTTGCTAAATACCCCCAATTTGAATCTATTTCTTCTAGCAGCGGCTTACTATCTTTTTTTAGGAATAATACTTCGTAAAATTTGTCACCTGCAGTTATAGATTGTTTTGTGTTATCAATGTTGCGCAATAAGTATAATGTGATGCCAACTAACATTGGTGCGAGTGCAAGCAGAAAGATGTATTTTTTCATGGTAATATTCCAAATAGTTATATATTTATACATTAATGCTTTTGATTTGCAAAAACATATTGACATAGTGATTATATCACATAATAATATTCTCAAAGTTGTTTGAATAGTTGGAGATTAAAATATTTCTAAAGTAGAAATAAAGACAGCAGTATTAAGCTAAATTATTTTTTGTCGGATTTATCCGATGTACCCTCAACCTTTTATAGGTTGAAGTCTAAATTTGAGAGTTTGATCCTGGCTCAGAATGAACGCTGGCGGCAGGCCTAACACATGCAAGTCGAACGGAGTTATATTGTAGCTTGCTATGGTATAACTTAGTGGCAGACGGGTGAGTAATGTATAGGAATCTACCTAGTAGTACGGAATAATTGTTGGAAACGGCAACTAATACCGTATACGCCCTACGGGGGAAAAATTTATTGCTATTAGATGAGCCTATATTAGATTAGCTAGTTGGTGGAGTAATAGCCTACCAAGGCAATGATCTATAGCTGATCTGAGAGGATGATCAGCCACACTGGAACTGAGATACGGTCCAGACTCCTACGGGAGGCAGCAGTGGGGAATATTGGACAATGGGCGAAAGCCTGATCCAGCCATGCCGCATGAGTGAAGAAGGCCTTTGGGTTGTAAAGCTCTTTTAGTGAGGAAGATAATGACGGTACTCACAGAAGAAGTCCTGGCTAACTCCGTGCCAGCAGCCGCGGTAATACGGAGAGGGCTAGCGTTATTCGGAATTATTGGGCGTAAAGGGCGCGTAGGCGGATTAGTAAGTTAAAAGTGAAATCCCAAGGCTCAACCTTGGAATTGCTTTTAAAACTGCTAATCTAGAGATTGAAAGAGGATAGAGGAATTCCTAGTGTAGAGGTGAAATTCGTAAATATTAGGAGGAACACCAGTGGCGAAGGCGTCTATCTGGTTCAAATCTGACGCTGAGGCGCGAAGGCGTGGGGAGCAAACAGGATTAGATACCCTGGTAGTCCACGCTGTAAACGATGAATGTTAAATATGGGGAGTTTACTTTCTGTATTACAGCTAACGCGTTAAACATTCCGCCTGGGGACTACGGTCGCAAGATTAAAACTCAAAGGAATTGACGGGGACCCGCACAAGCGGTGGAGCATGTGGTTTAATTCGATGCAACGCGAAAAACCTTACCACTCCTTGACATGGAAATTATACCTATTCGAAGGGATAGAGTCGGTTCGGCCGGATTTCACACAGGTGTTGCATGGCTGTCGTCAGCTCGTGTCGTGAGATGTTGGGTTAAGTCCCGCAACGAGCGCAACCCTCATCCTTAGTTACCATCAGGTAATGCTGGGGACTTTAAGGAAACTGCCAGTGATAAACTGGAGGAAGGTGGGGATGATGTCAAGTCAGCATGGCCCTTATGGAGTGGGCTACACACGTGCTACAATGGTGGCTACAATGGGCTGCAAAGTCGCGAGGCTAAGCTAATCCCTTAAAAGCCATCTCAGTTCGGATTGTACTCTGCAACTCGAGTGCATGAAGTTGGAATCGCTAGTAATCGTGGATCAGCACGCCACGGTGAATACGTTCTCGGGTCTTGTACACACTGCCCGTCACGCCATGGGAATTGGTTTCACTCGAAGCTAACGACCTAACCGCAAGGAGGGAGTTATTTAAAGTGGGATCGGTGACTGGGGTGAAGTCGTAACAAGGTAGCAGTAGGGGAATCTGCAGCTGGATTACCTCCTTAGGCTTTGCATATAACTTACCATTTTTAATGATGGTGTTGTTATGTGCTATACTGCTGTCTTTACTTCTACTTTATTTTAATTTCCCGATAACGGAATTTTATGAGTGATAGGCCTCTTTCTCCACATTTACAAATATATAAAGTACAAGTTACTAGTTTTTTCTCTATTATGCACAGATTGACTGGTATCTTGCTATTCCTTTTATTAATGATACTTTCTTGGTATTTCATATTACATGTTTACTTTCCTGAGTTACTTATAGTAAGGTACTTAAATGCATTATTATTCACTCCTGTTGCTAAATTAGCTTATGTCTTATGTTTTATAAGTTTTGTATATCATTTTCTTAATGGTATTCGTCATTTATTGTGGGATGTTGGGCTTAATTTAGAAATTACTGGCGTTTCAAGGAGTGCTATACTGCTGACAGTAACGTTACTTCTTTCTACTATTGCTTTTTTATTTATGTTTATATGAGTCAATCTGGAAATTCAGTACATCATTGGTGGGTCCAGCGTGTTTCTGCGGTAATTTTACTGCTCCTGTTTCCTTGGTTTATCTATTCATTTTCTTGCGCACTTTGTGCTGATAGCCCTTTGTCTTTTAGTGAAAAATTATTTCAGGCCATTGATCATCCTCTAGAGCTTTTATTTTTTGTTGTATTATTGTTTTGTATTTTCTGGCATGCAGTTCTTGGAATGCAAGTAGTGTGTGAAGATTACATACACAGCGTATCTCTAAGGATTTTCACAATTACATGCATAAAGTATTTATCAAGCATTACTTATATAACCCTCGCTTTTACAATCTTTGTCTTCTACAGGCGTATTTTTTTGTAAAATTGCCAATTCTGTGTTAATATATTATTAGTGTACTAGTTTTATTATTAAGTTATAGCGGTTTTAGTTTAGCAATATGTTAGAGACATTGAAAAAATGGGGAACAGATCTTACACTTAAAGCAAAAGGTCTATTTGCTTCATCTGAGTCTGCCACAACTTATGTCAAAGATCTAAGAAAGGTAATGACGTATGATGGAAAAAAATGCCAGTATCCAAAAAATTACGATCAGATTGTAGAGTCTGGTAAAATCAAAGTAAATAAGGATATGCATGGAAATCCTGTACTAGATAAAGATAAAAATCCAACCTATAGGCTTATATATGGCAAGGAAGACAAAGACAGAAGACAACCAAGTTTTGAATTAACTCTTGTCAAGGGAACGGACGATAGGTCTTATTTTACCATTGACTTTTTAGTTAATCCAAAAAAAAATAAGGATATTAAGCACTATGATAGCTATTATAAACCATTTAGGTTTTCAAAAATAGATCTTGAAAAACACGTGCCGGTCTTTGAGGTTGATACTAAGTTACTTAGATTAACTAATTCTTCTTTTCTTGCTAAAAAAGGTTGCTTCATCAATGATGACATGGAAGAGGTTGATGAGAAAGATAGAGATGAAAAAGGAAGAAATGGAAAATTATTATACACTAGTGATTACAAGAAGCTAAGTACTAGTTTTTCTGAAATTAGAGACCAGAACGGTAGACTGGAGTTAGATAAAAGTCTTATATCTGTTCCTATTGTTCTTGCTGCAGGCTTAGCCAAAATTTGTACTAAATTGTTGACTTCTCTTCCTATAAAATTAGGGAAGCATTTAATAAGCAAACAAAACCCAATTGCAAAGTCTTTTGGCTATCTTTTGTTCACCCCTGCAATGGCAGTAAAAAATTTAGTGAATATGGGAGCTACCATACTTAAGGCTCCAATTTTATTATTTGTAGCAGATAAGAAGAAGTATGGTGATGCTTACTTCACTATGTGGAAACACCAATTGAAAGGATGTTGGGAAGAAGCAAAAAGTGACTTTAGTGTTATTAAAGGTGGAGAA
>JABFOX010000520.1:0-16327 GCA_022817665.1 Axea sp. ZL-2020
ACCAATCCATAACATAATAATACCATGAAAATAATTTACCCGAGTAAAAAAAAAAAAAAAAAAAAGAAATTCAAACAATGAAACCAGTAAACCAAATAAAAAAAAAAATAGAAAAAACGCAAAACTTTTCAAAATTATTAAATTAAAAAAAAAACCCAATTTATTTCGTAAAAACCAAAAAATCAAAACCAAAAAATAAAATATCCCGAAAAAAATGATGCCCCTCTATTAAAAAAAAAAAAAAAAAAAAAAAAAAAATTAAAAAAATAATAATAAGAGTCCGACGTTCAAAGTAGAATTACTGCAAAGCTGATTATAGATCTTTAAAACAGTATTTCATTAGTTTTAGAGAAAATATCGAAAAATACTTTACTTTAATGCAAGACTCTCACGAAGATTAAAGTCAACTTAATGTGCGGCTTGAAAATGAGAATTCCGGTCCATTGAAGGTCGTTTTTATTTGCGCAATTTTTTCCGTGTCACTTACCATGATGAAATTTATGAATTATAACACTTCTTTTTTCATTTGGGGCATACTTTATTCTTCAGTTCTTAATGGAGTATAGCATTTTAAACAAATAAAAAGGTCACGTGTAAATCTCTAAAGTAACTAATCCTGATGAAGTACCATTTTATAAATGATGGCTTCAAATTGCAGTCCGTTTCAAGTCTACTTTAGAGTTATGAGATTCAATGAATGATAAGTCAAGTAAAAATTAAGCTTAAGCACGGATTAACCTTGCATGCAGTAGCACCGATGTAATCGAATATTAATCTCGCGATAAGCGATCGATACTTTATTTTTTATTGTTCAAAATAAATATAAACATCTTAATTGAGAGAACAGATTTTTAGACAAAGTATATTTAATGCGTTTAAATTGATTAATAACCGGAGTAAATTTTTCGCAAGATTTTACACAATGAGTTGACAAATCTTATTAAATAAATAGAACAAACGAGGCTTTTTACAGAGTTGAAATAGGTTATTTTTTAAATGATTTTTTAATTTTAAATATCAGCTGTAAAAACCATCGTACTGAGAAAAATGTTAAATGAATTTTATAAAATTTGCTTATACCAAAGATAAAAAAAATATTTTATCAATTATAAGAAATATATTAAATATAAATACTAAATCGATTCATAAAATTTATGCAAATTATTTTCAAAAATTCAAGAAATCTTTTTTAAGTACGAAAAAAATATGATATATATATAAAATATCTGAAATATTGAGTAATGAACGCTGGTAAAAATTAATAATTTAATTATTATTTGTTAAACAAATGAATAGCCAACTATTTTTATCATGTTTTAAATATAAAAGTTATTATCTATTTACAATAACAGAACTTTTTGTTTGTCATATTATTGTAAATAATAACTGTACTCATAAATAATGTTAATTATTTATTGAAAATATGGTAATTGATTACGCGGTATAAAGCTAAATTTAACGTATAAATTACTGTTTTTAAATATAATCTTGTAATTTTTTACATTTATCATATTATATATTTACGCAATATCATCCACATGTAAGCACGATTTTAGTAATTCATGATGCATTTCATACTTCTGTCCTTTTATCTCTAGTTTAATATAAAACTATAACAAATATGTAAATAGGTCACGAATTAAACAGACTAGATGTTCGTATAAATAAAAAAATGTTAAACTTTTCACATTAAAAATGATACATCGCAAAGAAAAATTTTTATGAAACATAAATGAGTTCTTATTTTTTCTTAAAACGTTATACTTTTATAACACATTTATGTCTAACAGTTTGGATTAAAAATGTGAATGCACGAAGTGAAAAAAGTATCTATATGTGTGTTCTACAAATTAAACGCTATGTGGAAATATAAAATTAAAACTTTGATGATTTGACAAAATTGAAGATAAACTTTTTTATGTTTCAAACTCTTTTAAAATAAAATTTGCGTTATAAATTTTATTAAAATCAGTAATAATAATAATTAAAAACGTAGTCAGAAATGAGAAAAAATATTTCATTTCTTTTATGTTACGTTTCAATGAAATAAAATTATTGAACATTTCTTCATTGACACAAAAATAAAATAATTTAAACACATAAAATTTTTTATGGACAAATACATTTCTATAAGGGATTTAAAATATAGTTGACTTTGTTTATATATATTAAATTCTATCTCTACATTTTTAAACAAATAGATCACTGACAGATCAATTATATTTTTCAAGAATGTGATCATAGAAGAACAGCAAGATTTCATGCAACAAAACCGACCTTAACTAAACCAGCCTTATTAATAAATTTATATTTGAACGTTTAAATAATGGTAAGCAAGTAGATATTATATAAAAATCATATTGGTATGGTATTACGAGCGAAATACTGAAACAACTGACGAGCTACTTGAACGAAAGAATTCAATACGAAAAGATCAGACATTTTAAAGCTACTTCTGGTGCGTCTTAAAGACCACACTTAAATCCCAATACTATTTAATTTATTTATCAATGATTACACGTATTGTTTAAAATACAAAAAACTATTACCAAGCTGATGAGAGTAATTCACAATGTTTTTAACTCCGAAAACCTACAATATAATATCGCTTTTCTCGAAAACTGGTGCTAAATTAAAGTATTGTGCACTTTACTGAAGAAACAATTAGAAATATACTTTTGATTTGTTGGGCCATTTCATTGATAATTTTGTCGATTCTTTATAACTCCACCATTTGTTTAATTTAATTTTGCAATTAAACTATGTTTTATTGTACTTTAACATACATTATTTGCAACATATTCATGGGTGAATACTTATATGTTGAAAATAAATAAATAAACTGTATTGCAGCTCTAAAAAGCTTTGCAAAATATGCACGTGACTGAAATAGCCACTTGATCAAGAGTCCGACCGTATCGAGTAAAAAAAATCAATATTTTAATAATCAGGCATTCGGATATAAGGTTCAGATTTATAATTTGTATTAAACAAGTGAAAATGCATGGAAAAAAAAATAACCGAAAAGTGTAAATAAATTGACTACGCTGTATTTTAACATTGACGTAAAATAAATGTCATTGTCATGTTCGTAAACCAGGGAAATTTTCTTATTAAAGTTTTCATAAAATGTTGAAACAATGTCTATACACTTGATAATTTTTTACAACTAAAATTATCAATATGCAAGGGGAATTACTTCGCGTCAACATTCAAATAAACCACAATCATTTCTGAAGTACATGTTTTCTTTATGTAACGAAGAATTGAATTTTATTACTAAAATATGCTTTTTTAAAAACAAATGAAATAGATAAGACTAGTGTTGTTTAATTAGGCTAGATTAAAGCAACGTAACGACAGTTTGCAATAGTCAGGTGAACAATCGGGCATTGATATAACAAGAATACTAAAGCAGAAGTGTGGTACTAGTCATTTCAAGCTGATCTAAATCTTTTGAACGAACATCGAGATAACTTACCCATGTATAAATTGACATTTAGGTCAGTCCTGATGCAGTACTGAGAACCTTTTGCCAATGGTTGGCAAATAATCTAAACGAGACGCCAATATACCTCGAATCATTACTGCCATCGATATAGCAATTTTAATGATTATAAGAATGTTATAATAATAACGCCATTACATTGTAATATTACATATAACAGTACATATATACGGGTCATATGTGAGGTATATATTAGTTACCAGTAAATGATACATGATTCATTTATTTCTTGTACGATAATCATATACTTTATACATGACATATAATTTGTGCATGGATCAAGCATATATTGCATATTATAACTAAATATTAGATGAATCACAATATCATTAAAAGAAGAACAAATGAACATTTTTTCAAAATTTATTTAACACTAATACATTTTTAACCACTCACGAGTTAAATCGTGTTTTCATGCCTAAACTTTATTGAACAGCAATTTTCTTGGACAAGTTACCTCATGTTACGGACTATGTTTTTATAATTGAGTATGAAAGAATTCACTATTAAACAACATTTTAAGCATCGAGATAGTTCATGCAAATTCACGAACTGCAAATATATGAATTTTGTGAATAAATTATTATATATAGATTATATTATATTCTTTTAGTCCACATTATATAATGCAGAAGATATGTATAGAATATACAAATAATGTATAAATTATGTGTATTGTACGTGGTTCAAATATTAGTTATATATGTAAATCAAGTATATCAAAAACTGATCATAAATGAGTTATATCTGTCTGTTATAGGAATCTTTTATGAGTTAAGTGCATGTTATACATAATGCATATTTATTTTTTATCATGGATGATCAATATTTGAATCACATATAAGTTTAGAATTGGTTGCATAATTCATTTATACGTCATATAAATCTCATGTGAATGAAATATGTAACATATGTAATAATGATTTCCTTATATAATAAATGAGTGAACATTTTTAATCTTGAACTACACAACTGACACGCAAAATATATTAGCGTTTCGTTCACATTTCTTATCGATATTGTACTATGTGTTTTACTGATACTGAGGTTGACCGATATTTCTGCATACGTGTTATATGGAATTAATATGTGGTTATTATATTTCGAATATAATAGATATTTGAATTGCAAATAAATCTAACACGAGTTATAGAATTCTTTTATGTATCATATAAATCTCTTATGAAGTAAAAGTTAAATTTTTTATGATCCCTATATAAACTATATTCATAATTTTAATTGTAATTTAGCAACATAAGTGATTAAATAATAAATAAAATTATTCTCTCGAGATTGTTATTACTATTATAGTCAGCAACAAGTGCATAATTACAGTTACGTTTTTACCGTTGAAATTAATAATGTAAAAAATAGTTGAACTTTTTCCATAAAAATTGTGTAGTTTCCTAATTGAAATGTTTTTTTTTTTCGTTTTAATTTCGACTTCTTCATTGATTCAATTTCCATTTACTTCTGTTTAGCCTTCAAGCTGCAAGACGAATTTTTTAACTTTTTTCAGATTTTCGTGTTTTCCTCTTTTAATTTTCTCTCAACTTTCTTATAATGTTTTTAACATTTTTTAACCTTCTATCAACTATTTTCATCTTTTATTTAAGCTTTTTCCAGCTTGTTTAATTTTCTCAACCTCTTTTAAATTTTTATTTTAAATTTTTTATCGTTTTTGCGATTTTATATTTCAATAAATCTATTTTACCGTGCATTAAACATCATAGGTTAATTTGATGCATACGTATGTTTGATTGTAATTTTATCGCTTACTTTTAGACATTACATGTGTAAATATGTTTATATAATTAATGAGGAAGCATTTGAAATATCATATATCATTTTATTCTGTAATATAATAATGTAGATAAATTACAATACAAAAATATACATGCAATATTTATACATAGAATTTATCTAATTGTTTTATCACAATAAGTATAAATATTATAACAAGTTACTGCATGTCATCATTAAATATTAGCATTTGTGTTAATGTTTAATTTATATATAACATAAATTTAAAATCATTTTTTATTCAAATACTCATTAAAATCTCATTATTTTTTTGATTTACTTATCAAAATTAATTGAAAATCTATAACTAAAGAAACTGTATTACAAGGTAATACAAATAAGTAAATAGAAAGAAAAGTGAAAGGAAACTAAAAGATTGGAATTTTTTTGCAACTTTTGAGATTGAAAGATGAATAAAATTCAAACCTATCAAAATTAACAAAAAGTTTGTAAAACCAACAAAACTATTCTTTGCGTGTAAGCGATGATAATAATTTTTAGTATGAAATGCCAAATAAAAGCTTTTCATGTTTCTTAAAAATGAAAATAAATTATAAGAAATATCATTACCAAAATTAAATCTTTATTAGATATACAATTTAGTCAGTGAATATAAAGAGGACTTACGTATAATTTATGTAAATTATTGTATTAATAATTTCTGAGATAAAATCAAAATCTGAAGTACATTTTTCATGCATTCAAATAGTTGTTTGTACGAAATTTATCTTTGCTAGTTCTCTAACAATTTCTTTATATTATAACTTTATATTGAAAAGTATAAGTCGTATTTTACGCTTTTGTGTTAAAAAGAGTACATTCTTATCAAAATTTCTAACGTTAAAATACAAAATATAGGATCATTTTTTGTCAAATATATCGATGTTAAATATACACGAATAAGATTCTATAAAAAGTGTGTATAAAAATGCAAACCTTATAAAAAAATGTCGTTTTAGAATTTCTGTGATAAAATACATTATAATGTTTGAAACGAGCTGCGTAGTTTTGCGAATTGCTTTTCTTAACACAGATGAGCATATAATTGACATATTTGAATAACTACATTGTCACGTATCTAGTTAGTCACTCAACACTCCGTACAGACAATGTTGCGTAAATTATACTCAACCCTTAACAGCAGCACGTAATACACGTGTATATTACGTAATAAATCCTTGGTTACACGTACTACGTAAATAATGTTCAATGCACCTGTCGCAAATATCTGTGTTTGAATTGTCTGGTGCTAAATGTACCTAATTTTATTTAGCATGATTTATATGTTTCATTGTGAAACTCAAATCATTCCATCTCCTTCCTTTCGTAGAAGATACGCGTGTCTCTTGAAGATAATCAAATATTTAATTACAAGACATGGCTAATTTACGGGTGTGATGGAACTCAAAGAGACTATCTACTAATTATTGTACTATTGTATATACCTATTTTTAATAACGATTATAATAATAGTATTCACTATTATTTTTGTAAATGGAATAGTGAATAAAATTTGTAACGCCTAAAGTTGGCAGATTTTGGCATTTTATAATATATTCGTAAACTATTGGGAAATAATTTAATATTCATCTTACAAGCATTTCCAAAAGGTTTTTTTTTTACTTTTCTGTAATACGACATCGACAAAATTACTAGCTTTTCTTAGCAAATGAGGTATTCATTTTCATGAATAAAATGTTAAGTTAAAAGTGTATAAGTAAAGAGATAAAAAAATTAAAATCTTGAAAAGATGGCATCGTTCGATAAAAGAAATCTTCGTGTTTATAAAATAATATTTCACTGACAATTTTCAGTTTCTTTTTACTTTGATTGGCATTTATTTTTATTATGCGTTTTTTTGTTTTATTTTTATTTGGGTTATAAATGTATGAAGTAATTTTTTATAAATTTACTTCTTACTTATTAACGGAATTCTCAATTTCATTATTTACAATTCTAATGAATGTATAATACACACAAATTCTTTGAAATCATAAATTACCGTATTATCTAAATATTGGTTTAACGACTTAATTCAACATTCAAAATTAGTCAGAAAAACAATTCTTCGGCTACAAATTTAAAAGAATCTATCAAACAGTTTTATGGCGTTTGAATAATTTTTGTTTACAGTTATATGACACTTTCTATATTTTCAATTGAATAAACGTTTGCTTAATTTGTTTGCCTGATTTATTAGTTCCAAAAACAATAAATTTAACTCGAATCTTATTACATTAATTGCAGTTATAATGAAATAACTATTTATCTTCAAATTATTTAATAAGAAATTTGTTATTGTACTTTTAATACTTTTATTAAAAAACTATTTAATCTCAAGAAAAATTTAGTTTTGTTCGACTCAACTGTAACATATATTAACCGATATTTTTTAAAACATACATTTATTAACATTTCCTTGATAATTTAAATCGAATGATCTTTATCTACGGCAACGTGAATATTAACAAGCAAAAGGTGAAAGTATGCATTTGTACGGCACTGAAAGTAAGTATGGCATAGCAAAGCGTTCGTCCCTCTCTCGACCGGTGTTCAACTCGAGGACATCGGTCTCGTGCCATGCATCGTTCCTAATACCTTGATTCGTTACACACAAATAAAAAAGAATAGCGCCTAAAAAACGAGAGATCTTCAACCCTTGAATAGCCGTGGCCCTGCGATCCATTCCGATGACAGTATTGGAAACCAATTATTCGCGTCCTTTATTGAAATGTCGAAAATCCATCAAATTTCGCCGCACTTTTTCATTTACGAAAATCTTTTTGTTCGCATTACCTGTTTAGTATTGGAATTGCAAACCGAAAATGTACGTTGACAAAACAAACCGTGAAGCAATCAATTTTGTGCAAACTTATTATATGTAAGATAAGCAAATAAATAATAAACAACAACGTGTAATTAGTCTTTAAATAAATAAGTTGGATTATGATATAAAATAAACAATATACGTACTGTTTAAGAAGCCATTGTTACCACCAAATTATAAAATTATATGAAAATACAAAAAGTCTACAAATGTTTTCTTTGCGGTATAAACCAGGTTTTATCTAATTATTAATAATTAATTTACACTTTATTCACTTTCAAAAGTATTTAACTGCAAAAATTAAAGATAGCGGGTACAAATTATCGTACAAGGAACACTTTAGAAATAGTTCTTTCTAAAACCTATTTGGCAGTGTCATGTAACCGTAAATCAAAAATTATTATATTAATAAATATATATTTCTTTTCAGTAATATGAAATGGAATAAATGTGTATTGGTAAAACATTATGAAACATTAATGAATATGAAATATTCTGGGGAAATACCGGGTCGGTTGGTAATTTATTATTCTAAATAGACGCACTATATATCGATACACAATTATTTTGTGGTCATATCAAAATTGTGCTTTTGCAGACAATATAAAATATACATGCAAAATTCTTCCACAGTATTTCAGTTATCCAAAGCCTATTTGTCTAAATAATAAAACCAAATTATATTTCATTTTTTGTTATATTTCAAAGTTTTTAATGTATAAAATTAATATCAGCCTTATCTTTCATTTGTAAATTATTCATGCCGTAATATTTTACTGAGTTTGCAATCTTCCATTTCAAAAAATAATTTGCAGTAAATTTTGATAATCGATAAATTAAAAATAATTTACTTTGTTAAATATATTTTGTACTTTAGTCACAAAACGTCTTTAAAGCACTTGGTTGAACAACGAACAAGTTTTCGCTTAATGCTTTCTGTCAGAAATATTATTTTCAATCTATAATAGCAGAAAATCTCCCACGCGCAATCAAGACCGATTATTTGTCAACGGTTTGTGGCGCATCTTATCAAATGCTTTTAAAAAATAAGTACACAGTGAATCTACACGCGAATCATTTTGCAGAGTGCAAGAATACGAGAATATACAAGACAGAAATTTACAATCTCCATTTATCATAAATATTTATTTTTTAAATATCTATTTAAACAATTAATTTAAACATTTTAACGAACAAATTCAATGGTTTGGTTTTATAACTTGTCATGAATTATTATAGAAAACATTTTAATTTAGTATACAATTTATAATAATGAAACAAAATAAAAGCATCATTTTTTATTAAATAAAAAACATATTTATGCTTTAAACAATTTTCTATAAAAATACTAAAAATAATATTTTGTAAATACATTTTTGCGGGAATTTATCAAATGAAATCGATATAAAATGTGATTGCTATAATAAAGAAGTCTTTTAAATGTAATTTTTAATAATTTTTATAAATTATTACAAACATTATAAAAGCACAGAAAATGTATATACTGTAAAAAAAAACACGTTTACTTCAATCTTTGATCTTTTTTGACAGACAAATGTAGACAAAAAATAACTTGTAAATATTTTTGAAACGTTTCAACTATTACTGTTTTTGAAATTTTTCATTTTGTCCGAAAAACATATTCTACATTTTTGTTAAATTTTATACAGTTTACAAAATATTGTTACGATATTCAAAATTGCTGTTGAAACTTAAATTAAATAATCCTCTAATATTATCATTACAATTTAAACACACTGATTAACTTAAATCACAAATATTTTCTATTTCGTAGCCAAACACGCTTATCTATTGATTTTCAAGTACACCAAATAAAAAATTTATCTCTGGCAAAAAAGCAGGCGCATATCTAAACGTTCTAGCCATATTAGTTATTTAAGGAATACATTATTAACATACATACAATATTCAAAAGTTCTCCTATACAACGCATTTAAATTGAACTAAAAAATCAATAAATAATTGATTAAAAATTATGTTATATATGTAAAATTAATATGCAATATGTTTAACGTAATAAAATATTTATAATCACACTATCCAAAATTGCAAATTAAAAATGCATGCAAGTTCAAATGATATTTGTCGTCACTGCGTATTGCAAAAATGAATGCGTTAGATTGAAGTGCTCCAAAATTAAATATTTAAAAGTTAAATGAGTAAGAATCATAAACATTAACAGCTAAGTTTATGACATGAAAAAAGAACATAAAATGATATATAATTAACTATTAATTTATATGTATCATTCTACCTGATCTCGTTTTCATATATTTAATTTTGACCATTTATATTTTGCTGTGTCAAATTTTCAAAACAAATACCACCAAGTAAAGTGAAATAAAGTTTTCATTAGGTTTACAATTGCGCGCAATATTTCAGCACGCGATATTTAATCCATTTGCATTATAAGCGCATATCTGCGCGAAACTTTCCTGGTTATTATCACCAAAGCGCAGATTGCGCGTAAGCACAAAAACTTGCGTGCACAGCCACAGCACGCATGCACGCAGTCAGTGGAAAATGATGATTGCAAAAGAATTAAAGTATTTTTCCGGATAAAAACTGCAATCTACTTTTTCGGTTAATAAACTTGTATTATATTTGTAGAGTATAATGTTTAATACATTGTTTATGAACAATGGAAATTACGCGAAAAAAATTTATTTTCGTGTAAATACTGTTAAAGGTGATTTTAATTAAATGTCTACTTTGGTTAATACATTTTTTATTCAGCATTTATATTCGATTTGTATTAATTTGGTATATATATATATATTTTTTTTTTTTTTTGGTTTTTTCTATAAGCATTAAACGAGTAATTTAATTATTAATATTTTAAAAGTTTATAAATACCCGCGTGGAAAAAAAACGCCTGGATATAATCTGGAGATCTTCTGGATAAAATCGTCTGGATATAATATGGACATTATATGGACATAATCTGGATACCTTATCCAAAACGAAATTCTCTGGACATTTTCTGGGTGGCGCTCCTGACCCAGCAGTTGCCCAGATATAACTTCCAGAAGGTATCCAGATTATGTCCATATAATGTCCGTATTATATCCACAAAGTTTCATTCAAAAGATCTCCAGATTATATCCAGACGTTTTTTTTCCACGTGGGTAGTAATATTAAAATACGAAGCTGAATGAAAAATCATATTAACAATATCAGTAATTGCAATATTATTATTATAATATTTACAATATTTTCTGCTTAATAAATTCCATAACAAAGCGTTTTATTTTTCTTAGTCATAATTTTCATAAAATGTTACAGTGTATTTAACATTTTAAATTGAAAGAATTTAAAAGTGAATTATATCATTATAACAAACTATCATTTAGAAGTAACTTCAACGTTTAAATAATAAATACTCATCCGTTTTAGAAATCTTTTTGTATCTAATGACTGAATAAATTAGGTCAAAGCAGTTAAACGTTTAACCCTTTTCCTCTTTGTGTCAAGTTAATGTGTACTAAAACGTATCTCATTTCCTCACTTATTTAATGAAAATCCTAAACATTTCTTTAAAGAAATGCAAAATAAACCATTCTTTTTCAAATGTAAATTGTGTATGACAAAGTAGTTCCAAAATAAAATTTAATGCAGGAAAATGATATTTACATCATTTCGAATATATTGAATATGTCTTATAACATAATATATAAATAGGTTTAATGGATTTATTTTCAAGATCATTGTATTATACACAACCAGTTAGTTATTTAACTTTATAAATTAATTCCACTTACATGATTTATTTCAAGATATTATATGTGTACGTATGTATATAATAATATCATATTTCAGTGTATCAATATTAGAGTTGAATTTATTATACATTCAAATTTGGCAAGTGCTACAATTTAATCTAAATTATTATCTATAGACAGAATTTACTGTAACTATTATTTCAAATTATAAATAGTTTCAAATATTATGACAAATAACAGCATTTCAATAGCCACTTTTTGCCATTTATATATAATATACGTTCATCTTACAATCGCAATATCAGTTACTTTTAAATCATCAAAATTTTATAATGATAAAACACATTTGATTCTATTGTATTGGCTACATGAACTTGCATACGAATCACCTATTTCAGTGTATTAATAATTTAAATTACACTTTGAATGTACACGTAGTAAAAAAAAGATTAAAATTATAATAGAATTTAATTTCCTTCAAGCTGCAAAAGTTCCTTGCATTATTTTTACACGACAAAAATCATTTCGAAGAACGAACTACAATTTATAAAAATACATTTAACTTTACATGATATCATTACACAGTTAGTAATCCCTTCATAATTTTTCATTTCCGACATGTTTTAACGAATTTAACACATTTAATTTTGCAAACCGATAATACAAGTATTTCTCTCGTATTTTTGCAAGTTTCATAGGTGTATTCAAGAAATCGTTAAAGTATTCTGATTCTCTCACTTTAAAGTTCAACTAATTTGTTCTATATATCAAGATTTTTTTTAAAATACATATATAAATATTTAATTTAAAAAATAAAACAATTGTTTAAAGTATCTTTTTATTCTTGTGTGCGTGTATGCTTTTTTATTTAATTATTTTTTTTAATTATACTATAAAACCTTTGAATTTTCCGGTTGGTATAAATTGCTTAAAAGATTTTTTAAATTTCTGCTGAAAATGATTTTTATTTTATGAAATTATTTCAAAAAAAATTTTATTTTTCAGTTTTTTTTATTTAATTTTTTAGTTTTAGTAATTAGTTAGCAGTAATTTTAATATTCTTAATATTTGGATTATCAGTACTTTAATATTCTGGGTTGCCATAGTAAAACATTCTTGTTAATATTAAAACATCAATGGTTTTATTTATAAAAGCTTTAATGGAAAATGCTGCATCGAATTAATTGAATGGTACTATTTTAAACAGTAATTTATTGTGTACCTTTCTTTGTTTCAGGTAAGCTATCAGTTTTTTCTACCAGCATTGGTCTTCTCAAGGTAAAGCACAACACAAAAACCATACTAACTATTTATTTCCGTAATAAATCATTAAAACCCGCTATTAGTCTGGCATTGCACAATTTCAATTCAGTTCTATTTCATTAAGTTTATTACAAATTAAATCTTAATCTTTAAAATAAGTCATTATATTCAAATGTATTCTTCGAAATTAAGAATGGCATAATTTTCCAATTGACATGCGCAAAACTTCGAAGTACAATAAGTTTATTGGTAACCTTATTTCAGTAACCCCGCAATAACTTTTTTTGCTTTTATTTCAAATGTTGGACTTTATTACAAATTGTTGTATCATCGATACAATAAATTTAGAATAAAAGCGAAGTGATAGGAAACAATGAAGTACCCACGTTTATAAGTTTTTGTTGGAAGTTGCTCGCAGAAGAACAAATAACTGACAAGATACAAAATTCAGTTCGCAACGGAGAGGTTACTTAAAGGGTAATGCAATACGCTGACAAATTTATTATGAGACAATTTAAAATACCCTTGTATAATTTTCTTCTAAATGAAAAACATTAATATAAATATGGATTGCACTCCCTATAAATTAATAATATCTTTTAATTGTTATTTATAACCATTACATACGTCACTATTTGTGGGGGATTTTTTAAACGTGACATGAAAACATATCTTCATGATAAAAGATGGACTCTTAGCCTCCTATCGGCAAAAAAGACAACACTTTCATTACAGCGAAGAAACCCCTGTCATTAATTTTGAATTCCATCATTCGGTATTTTCGCAACTATAAATATGAAATCCAGAACAATATCATTTACAAGCTCGAACCTACTTTTTTCGAAACAGTTATAACTCACAATAGAGTGTACCTAACGTATCGATCGCGCGCGTACAAAACCGGCACGAAAAATACTCGAGTCTGGCATTTTTCACTGTATTAGGATTACCCCGTCAAATGCCCTTTGATATATCTGCAGTGTCAGGATTACTCCGAACAAGCTGCCGGAAACATAACATTTGATTCCCGCTTTTCGTAATTCGGACATACGTTTGCTGTGTCTTAAACGCCATTACGTGATGTCGATCAACGGCCCTTGTCCCAGCATTTTTAGCACGCTCCCTAAATGCAAGACGGTCGACAGTAAAATGCATTTGCAATCATGGACAAATAAACGAGCACAGTTGATAATAAATTTGCCTAATTTATCTTACAAAATTGCCGTTGATGATCCAAACAATTTATTTGACGAAAAGAAATTTCAGAAATAAAATTGATTCAAGTATAATTTAAAGAAACACTTTTTTCTATGTGATAAGAGATACGAGGTTAAATGCAAAATATAAAATGTAATATTCATTCTTCGATCGTCGCATTTGTTTTAGTATCATTGTTTCAATTATTTAGACTCTAATTTAGTATTTGTATTTAGTAAGAACTTTTACTACAGCATTATCATTGAAGAATTAAAAGAAAATTAAGTAAGTTATAGTTTTGTTCTATTTTGTTTTATTTTGTTTATCTTTTTTTTAATTATTTATTGTTTTAAAAAGTGATAACAAATATTGTTTCAAATGTGTTTATTATTTAACAGTGTTAACAATCGTTTCTTACTAAAATTACATTTTCATTGCAAAAGAATATTTCAATATGTAACAATTTTTGTTAAAAACTAGATTTATATTCAAAAATAAAAATAAAAGAAGAAAATAATAGATCTGTGAAATATTTTATTTAAATGAATACTAAAGTTCAATTTGTTACTTATGTAAATACTTAATATTTCTTACACATTTAATTTCAAATTATTGGAATTTAAAAATGTCCCTAGAGTTAGCCTCTGTTATATTTCGATATATTCAGATACTTAAAAAATATATGGTTGAAAAATCAACAAGAATGATTTACATAAGAATAATATAACTCGTCATTAGTCACATTAAATTTACATAAAATGATTTGTAAATTAATGAGATTGTTAGCACCCCGCCCAGAAAGTATGCTTTTAACTTTTGTTAAAACTATTTTATTTGAAGATCAAACATAATTATAGTCAAGTATTATATATTTTTTAATGAATAACATTTTCATACAACGATATTCTTTAGATTTAACTGCTTTAATTAAAAAATACTAATCCAGTAATTAACGAGTGGAACTTTTCCTTTATACATTCAATTACGTTCATAATTAATTCCGAATATTGTAATAATGTATTTCCTCAATAATTTTTATTGAGATTATATTCCTTAAAATACTTAAGAAATGTTCAAATTATAGTGGAATGAAATACAATGAAAATTAAATATAACTTTTTGATATCTCTTTATAAATAAATACATTACAGCTGTATTTTATATTTCCGTTCTATTAAACTTAATTATGTTAAACAACACAATTTAGTTAGTAAATATTAAATGAATAGTTGTGAATATCATGTTTGACACGTTTGACCTAAAAAATTATCCCAGTAAAAATATGTAATTTAATTTAGATCAAAATATGTTGTGTATCAGTCATTAATATAACTTACACGCTTCGTTAAATAACTCCTTTCCGCCATTATTTAAAATTAGTACGATATAGTTTATGTAATAATTTGTAAAATGTGTTCTTAAGAAATTTTTTAATTACACAACTTTCAACATTCTTTTTCCAAAAAAGCTGAATATTTGTGTGTCCCATTTGTTCTTTTTTCGCACATTGCATTGTATTATGAACACTAATTAACGACCGATTGAAAATACTTTAATCGTAATTAATATTCATGCAACTACATTACAGCTAAAACGTAACAAAAATTTATGTTAAAAAGAGTAATTGCTCGAAACCGCAATACATTGCTCGTGAAAGAAATGCAATTATAATTCGGCTCATTAAAAATTCAACATACATAAAAATGTGTGCAGCTCGGCTATTAAAATTCTACGGAAATATCATAATTGCGCACACTTTCCAATGTGTAATTAATTGGGATAAAAGACGTTCTTTGCTCCGCCAATTAAAATGCAATGTCGAACAAGTTTCGATGATTTCGCTTCTTGTTCGAAATCTTACTTTGGTGGGACCGTCGTAATTAATGCCACCCCGAAGACATGCATCATATGCGGGTCATGACGAGCGATAGAATAAGGGAAAGGGGGGGACCACGAGGATATCCTTGCCTAACCCTTCCCACGCCG